>PVKZ01003215.1:0-149911 GCA_004027375.1 Macroglossus sobrinus
GGAATTGGGGACCCTCTGAGCATCCTGGGGTTTTATGTTTATTTTCTTCATTAGGTTAGGGAAGTTTTCCATCATTATTTCTTCAAATAGCTGTTCAACATCTTGTTTTCTTTCAGATACCCTGATGACCCAGATATTCTGACCTTTACTAGTGTCCCATAGGCTCCTTAAATTATTATTATAGTCTTGGCTTCTTTTTTCTTGCCATTCTGATTAAGTGTCCTTGGCATTCCCATCCTCTAGATAGGGCATTTGATCCTCTCCTTTATTCACCTTGTTCATTCCTTTATTTATTCCATTTAATATACTTTTCATCTCAGACAATCTGTTCTTCATTTCAGAGTGGTTCCCTTTTATAATTTCCATTTCCATTTTTATGTTTTTTATCTTTTTCTTGAGTTCTCACTGAATTCATCTACACTTCCCATAAGTTCATTGAGCATATTAATAACCAGTGTTTTGAATTCTGCATTTGCTAGATTACTTGATTTTATTATTTCTGGATCTCTGTTCTGTTCTCTCATATGGTTTCTGTTTCTTTGTCTTTCCATTTTGGCTGCCTTTTCATGCCTGTTTCTATGTACTAGGCAAAGCTCCTAAGTCTCCTGGTCTTATTAGTGTGGATTTGTGAAGTAGGTGTCCAGTAGCACAGTCCTGAGAGGGATTTAGCTGCAGGCTAAAATTTAGTTCAAGCCTGTGCTTCTCCAGGACCACCTGTTAAGTAGTGAACTGATTCCTTCAAATCTCTATGCTTAATATATATCCCAGGACATTGTGAAGGGCAGGCAAATTTAGCACCATCTGACACTGTGGAGCCCAGTATGCCACACAAGAAAGGATTGAAAGTGGTAGTAACTTCTGGAAAGGTAAGCAATAGTGGGATATCTGAGAAATTAGTCAGATGAACACACACACACACACACACACACACACACACACACACGCATACACTTTTTCCTACTCAAAAATGTAAGTTCCACTTAACATTTCAATTCAATTGAAGGGAAGGGATTTTTGTCTGTATTTTTTACTCATGCACTCCAAATGCCTAGGACGGTTTCTAATATATAACAGCTCACAATAAATATTTGCTAGATGGATAGTGAAATTCATTAGATTATTTAATAAATAAATGAATAAGCAAATAGATTTAAAAAATAGGTATACATTTTTGGTTCTATCTTTGCTCATTTCTGTGTAAGAATTTTGAAATAGTTAATGCCTGGTACAGATATTGCAGTTCAAAAATGTGCTGGTCCTTTTCACAGCTCTGTAATCCTTCTGAAATTGTTAATGAAAATTAGAGACAAACATACCACAGCTCAGTTTAAAATTGGGCTCCTCAGTCTTTTTGGTTCATTTCCTCCCAAATTCATGAATTCAGGAAGAGCTTGTCAACTCTGAAAGAGACAACTGTGGCAAAACAAATTTATGAATCCAATCAGAAACGAACAGAAGTGATTCCACTGGTTTGATGGATGTGCCTCGACAAATCCCTGCTCCCTCTGAAGCTGGGAGGGGGGTGAGATTGGAGGAAGTTTGAAGAGAGAACATGAGAAATCTATTTTGACGCACTATGGATCCCGAGTAAGTGGGCCTGGAGGTAGGCAATGCAGCAGACTGCATCCATCAGTATCGCAAACATCTGTCCTCCCTTCCAGCCACTCTACTGAGGCTTACTGACTGCAGTCTTTCCCTAGATCTAGTGCTCAGACATTCTGCTCGAGCATAGTGTTCTTTCATAGCACTAGTGTCAGAGTGAGCCCAAGTGTTATAGGAGAAAATGTTACTTGGGCAGAGGAAGGGTATGGGGAAGGTTAGCACACTCCCGCTCTGACCACCAATGAACTATAAGTTGCTAAAGGAATCAGTATTCCAGAAGACTGAATTGTACTACCAAAGAACTTATTCTCATTCCTACCCTAACTTAGGATCAACACAATGTTGACATGTGTCTGAATTCATTCTACCCTAACTCAAGCATGCAGATTTTACCATGCCTAGCTGGTGCCATTCAGCCACAACCAATTTCTGGGAAATCATAATCTTACCTAACATATCAGGTACATCTATGTACCAGTTTCTATGCTAAGCACTTTAGGACATGCTGTCTTTGAATTCTCATGATTAGATAGGTATTGGATCACCTATATTTCACAAATGAAAAACTGATGCTGAAGAGAATTGAATAACTTATCCAGACTACACAGCTGATAAGAAAGGAAGCAGAGAGTCTGTTTTTCCTAGAGCCTGAAACCCTAATCACCCTAAATTGCCATTCTGAACTTGTACAACTCTAGGAACACCCATCCTCAACCCAATCCTTCAAGCTTGGCCTTCCAGCTCTTCTTCCTAATTCCCAATCTTCCTTATCTCCATGTGGGAACTCAAATGCCTCTTACTTGTTCATATTGAGTCTTAGTTCAGCAATTCTTTCCAAGCCTAGCACTTAGCACTTGTCTACACCTATGATTTACCTCAATAATCATAGATTCTCTTTGGCATCTGGTCACATTGTTCATTAGTTATAATTTTCATGCAGCTCCTGGTATTTCTGTGTAATGGAAAAGCAAAGGAGAAGCAGAGAAACCTTTGATATTGGTGAATCAGGATGTTGGAGTGGGGTGATGGTGTCTCTGAGAAGTATACAGCTCAAAAGAGGGTCTAAGAAACAGTTGCGGAGTTCAAATTCTGACTTGACTGCTGTTACCTGGGCTAATTAACTTTTTTGGTACTCTGATGCCACATCTAAAAAATGAGATAAATTGTTCCTAAAAAACAGAGGATGGGGTTGCAGTAAGGAAGAAGTGCTTAGGGTGCATGGCCCATTGCCTGGTGCTTAGAAGATTCACTCACCTTGGCTCTTTTGAGTCCATGTTATGCAAGGCATGGTTTCTGAAGAACTCTTCACTGGGGAGTAGTCCCAGTGAATACAGATTGGTTTGCTCCACTAGATTGATCTTGCTGCCCCAGCACCTAACCCCAAAAGTACCCTTTCATTTTTCATCTGTGTTAAGAGTATGGAGCTGACTGACGTTTGGCCAAACCCATGTCTAGAGAACATTCTAAAGTAGAGAGTGAAGCCCTTTTTTTTCTGTGAGCATTCCAGAGCCACAATCCTATGGCCCTCAGAAGGAAGGCACTTCTAGATGTTCCTTTAGTGCTACAGCTCCCAGGTGAGGACCTCACAGATATCTGCCAGCCCTGACCCTGGCCTACTTTTGTGATCTTCACAGACCAGAGCCTCCTGGCTTCTTGGTTCAGCATAGGTGGGAAGCTCAAAACAGAGAAATGGAGGAAATTTCCTTGCCAGAGAGAGAAGGGAAGGCAGAAAAATGGAACTGCTGCTGACTGGTCCTATTTTATACCAGGTTCTACACTCCCAACTGCTACATAATCCCCAAAACCCTAACAACAAGGCTTGAGTGGTGGGTATGGTCTTCCATTTTTACCAAGGTAGAAACTCAGAGACCTAAAGTGATGTGCTCAAGGTAACACAGATTTTGAGCCTAGATCTATCAGACAGCAAGGCACAAGTTTTCTCCTTTACCATTCTGTCATACACAGAAAGGGATGACAGAGAAGAGAAGGGGCAGAGGAAGAAGGGACACTGGATTCTAATTCCAGGTCAGAGAGCATGCACCACTGAAATCTGTGGCTCTGAATGTCAGACTCATGTCTTAGATGCCCCCTTGCAGATGGCTTTGAATCTTCGTTTCCTCCTGCCGAGAATTCAAGAAGACAGTTGTTCAGATTAGCCTTGAACACCTGGTCTATTCTGCCTGGAATAAGAGCAGGTCATCTCATAATTAACTTTATGACACAATTCATTGGAATAAGAAAGGTATTCCTCATTTGTTTTGTGATACAGAACAAATGCCTCATTAATCAGAAACATATCAACTTTAGCCTAAGCACTAATAACATGAGAAAGAATAATGAGTTGGCATTACCTGGGACACAACTGTGGCCACATGCTCATTCTTCAAAGGAGCCTACAGTACTTGGACTTGCAAGATGAACAGTTATAGGAGGGATGAAGGGCAAGACTGAGCAGAGATCCTGGGGGAGAAACAAAGAGAAAGAGAGGCCTCTAGCAGCCTTTCTTTTAAGGTATTAGGAAGGGATAGAAAAGCACAGAATTTCAATATTATAATTCTGAGGCTAAGAAGTAGAGTCAGAGACCAGACTGGTCTGCGGTATGGGACAAACTTCCAGAAGCAAAAAAGCTACCACACAGAGCCATGTACTCATGGGCTCCTGATTCCCAGCATGGCCACCCTGGGCCCATACAGATAAGTACACAGAGATAGAGATAGGACCTCTAACTCATGTTATGGTTTCAAATCACAAAAGCTATTACTTCATTTGTTCCTTTGTTCATTCATTTGTTTACTCATCCTCTCATCCATTTAATCAATATAATCATTGTTGAGACTCATGACTTTTTCCTGGAAAGACATCAGATGAATGTGGCCACCCTGGTTATCTTATACTGATTGAAAGTTCAGGTTCACTTTTAGGTCATTATTGACCTCTCATGTGTTGAATCACATGAGAATGATATCATCCCAATATCCAAATTAAACAAACCAGTTTTAGTTACTTTTGGTTGACAAACTAAAAATAAATTATTACATAATTGCTGTGCATTATTTGCATGAGAGTTATTGGGGGCTTGTGAGAATAAGAAGTCCTAGGTGATTTAAAAAAAATAAAAATTATCTGAATTAGCCTTAATCCCTCATTTTAAACATGAAGAGACCAGAGCCTTCTGAAAAGGTGGTTTTGCCTCAAATCAACAGAATTGTTCTGAGACAAAGAAGAAATCTAAACCCAGAGGCTCCTAATATCTGGCTTCATGAACTTTCTACCATATCATATCATGGAAGCTTTGGGGCCCGAAATATGAGCGATCTTCCCAGATACAACAGGGCTGGCCTAATCTCTTAGGAGACAGGACAGTTTTCCCAAGGGTAGAGTATATACCCAGCCACTTGGTGTCCCCATATGTCTGCTGGCTATGCAGGAAGCTGTTCTGAGCTTACAGACCTCTGGGTTTCCTCAGCCTTCCTCATCCTTATTGCAGGCCAGAAGCTGGCCCAGCTTAGAAGGAAGCCACCCTTCTCTTCAACTTAGAACTCAATCTGCAGTCAGCAGGGGCCCATTGTAAAAAGTAGGGCTCAGGAAAAAGTTTGGAGATTTTGACAAAAAACGTTAAAAGGCTGACAAGATCTCATAGGAATCCAAATTTAGTAGCTTAAAGTCAGCAGAGAGGGATCTTCAACTGAACAAAGATGTAATGTCTGAAGAAAGGATTCTTTTACTCAGTAAAAAGCATCTTTTATTTAGGTAGATATTTCAGAATATAGATATAAATACACTTGTTGGTTTTACTCTATTGATTGAAAGTTATTAGTTTTAAAAGGTTTTTATTTTTAAAAATGAAAAAAAAGTTTATATTTTAATCCAATGGTTTAATGTGTAGTCAAATTTCAGCCCCCAAATATTACATATGGGAGGGGAAGCTGGGGAGAGGGCTATTTTGTTTTTGTTGTTTTTAATATAATGTGTACATACAAACAAATATAAAGTTTTAAGGTTTTTGTTCAACCAAGAAGGAATTCTTCCAGTGACCTGGAGGAGAATGGAATGAATGCAGTTTGTATTTAGCACAGTGTTAGGACTGAGTCTCATCTTGCTTTGAGAGACAAGCTTATTGTAGGAATGGTCCTACGATGGGGACCAAATCTAGTTAGCACTTTTCAGTCCTTTCCTTGAATTCCTTGCCTCTTAAACATTCTTTTTTTTCTTAAACTCTTTTCTTCCTATTCCCTCAGTGTTATTTAAATAAGGGTATGAGTGCGTGTGTGTTTGATGCTTTCCAAGGCCCCACCCTTCTCCCCTTCTTTTCCTTCAAAGCCCTAAGACTATTCTATATTCTCCTCCTCATCTCCAATTAAAACCCTTCAATATCTTTCCACCTCCCTTTAATGTACAAATTCCTTAAAAATAGCTTGTTTTTTTTTAATGGTCTGTTTCCTGTCTTATCTTTGATCTCATCTCTTCCCACAGTCTCCTTGAAATCTGTGTCTAGTATTTTGAACACACTTTTTTTATTTCTTGAATCTAGGCTTTTCCACACATAAGACAGGTTTATAGATGAGGAAACCAAAGCTCAAAGAGAGTAGGTAATTTACTCAAGGTCATGTGATTGTTAGGAGAAAGCCAGAAGTCTCTGCCTTTTTAACAGCCTGGTTTCTCCCCTTGGGGTCTTATAGATCATGAGTGTGCAGAGTAGAGATATTTCAGTAACCAGGCTTTCATCTAATAAGGTAATACCCTCTCCAATTGCTGTATCCATAATTCTTTTCCCTGCCAGCAGGTGAGCTGAAATCAACCCCTGCTTTAAATCCTGCACTGGGGAAGAGGAGAGGCTCACTGGTACCACCTGGTGGCAAGTATGCTTTATCTCACTGTCCTCTCAAGGGCAGGGGCAAAGGGTTTCCTTGTGTTTCAGTCAAGTGCAAGAATAACTTCACATCTCATCCTCATCTTCCCTTTTGCTCTTCCTCTTCCTTTTTACCTCTGCTGCTTCTCCATCTTCTTCCACCTCCGTTTTCATCTTTCTCCTCTTTCTTCTTTTTCTTTATCTTCTTTCCTCTTTTTTCTTTCTTTGCCCCCCCACCCCGCTTTTGTTAAAGATTTGGGTTTTTTTGTTCCTTGCAATCCCCAGCAGGACAGCATTTTTGATCCTGATTTTCATTGGTTTTTGGTGTCTCACAGATTATAGCAGGGAATCAACCTACCCACTTTCTCCTTTGCCTCAACAGTCTCAGTCTTCTGCAAATTGTTTGGTCTCATCCTAAAGTGCTATGTCATGAGAGGCTTTAGGGTCTGAAGTCATGACACATGAGTTTGCCTCAGAGATTGCAAGGTTAGAGTCTATGAGACCTTGGGCAAGTCATTTTACCACTGAGAACTTTTGCTGCATCGCATTGTATCAGAGATAGCTAAGACCATTTCACTGGACCAAAGTGAGGATTAAGTGAGACAAGGTGCCATGACAACATCTTAGTGAGCTACAAAGTGTTCTCAAAACCATGTACGTTGAACATCTGCTAATTCCTGTGGAATTACTATCTTCCAGGTGCCCTATCACCTAGCCTTTGTTTCAGGCACAGCTGGTCCCCTCACTGATATACAGTCCAAACACAGCATTCTGATCACTGCATTTGTGTTTTAGCCCATATCCAATCTGCTCATTTGTCGTCTATCAGAGACCAGTTTCTGGGTAAGCTCTGCCAGAGGCCTCTCCTGCAGCATCTCCCTGAACATCAGTGTTCCCTTTATTATAGTATTCTGTGCCTGAGTGGAGGCTTTTCTGATTGGTTAGGTTTAGGTACAGATGGAGGAAATATTTTTCTTTAAGTTCTCTGTGGCACCAACCTAGCTCTGACCACAGAAATGACAATATTTTTATTGGTTTCCTGAAGCTTAGCAGAGCTCTAGCTTAGTTCTAGTGCAAGGGGAGCAGAAGACTAAAGGCTTGCGAGCTATGTCCATCCCCCTCAACCTTCAGTGTTTTTCTGCAGAAAGGCAGCATGGTACATGAAAGCATTATAGCATCAGACAGAACTGGCTTTGAGCCCCAACTCTAGTACTCCCTAGCTTTCTGATCTCAGGCATATTACTTAACTTCTCTGATCCGCAGTGCTTTTCTCTATAAAATGGTAATATTAATAGTACCTACCTACCTCATAGGGTTGTTATGAGGATTAAAGGTGATCATGGTTATCTGGTTCTTCCAAAAATTAATAATATTATTTTTAGCTTCACTGTCTTTAGTTTCTCTCAAATTCTCTTCCTCATAAAACAAACTGTCAGATGGATGGGAGAACTGAGGAATCTGTAAGTACTGATGTCTTAAGAGGTTAAAGGCATATTCAGTGGCCTTTCTATCCAACCATTTAGAGACAGCTTTTCTGGTTTTTAATGCTGGGGACATTCTGACCTGCTCTTTTCTCCCCATTTTCCTTTGTCAAGTCATGGTAACAGCAGGTTCCATCATTGTACATCTGCTCTTACCCCTTCTTGAGCCCAGCCCACGTCAAAATGACCATAGACTAAAAGTCCACTTTCATGCCAGGGAAGGCAGTGCTAAGAACAAAAGAAGGCTGCTGGTGAACGTCACTAATACAGTTGAGATAGGAACTAGGCAGTTCTGGTCAGTGGCTGGGCATAGAAGTGCAAACCAAAACACCAGCTGTTGTTAACAGGAGTAGCCCCCACAAGAAGACAGGTTAAGAAGCTCCACTATTGATCAAAACAAGTAAAGTGGCTGATACTTCAGTGGGAGAGAAGGTATGGCCCCAAGAGCCCACATCAAAATCTTTAGGCTCTAAATTGTAGTTTTGGCTAGGTTTTATAATTCATTTACTCCATGAAAAAAATAAAAGAGTTCTTAATTGAATGCCTGCTATATGTTTGGCACATTTATATACATGCTATCTCATTTAAATCTCAGTAAAACTATTGTGAAAATAGTCCTTAATGTAGCTCTGCCTTCATCGTTTGTACTTTGCCCTGCTCCTCTCTCACTCTGCTGCACCACCCTGGCCTCCATCCTGTGCTTCAAACACTCCACTCTCACTTCAATCTCAGAGCCTTTGCACTTGCTGTTTCTTCTGCCAGGCTTGCTCTCTTCCTCCTTCTTGTCTGTACTCATTCATACACATTTTCTCATAGGGACCCAAATTGTAACTCCCTTCAGCAACTGGCAATATCCTTTTATTCTCTTTTGTGTTTTTCTTCTCTCTGTGACAGTTATGGCTATATTAATAGGCACACAGTGTGTATTCTGTGTATTAAGGCAGATCAGGTGTTATATGCCTGCCATTTAGAACAATACTTGGAATACAGCAAACACTCAATAACTGTTGGAAAAAAATGATGAATAAATAAACGAGAGAATGGGGATTATTTTTATTATTTCACCAATGAGAGAACTGAGGCTAGAGAGGTGAAATCCCATGGCCTGTGGTCATCTAGCCAATGAGTGCCTGAGCCAGAATCAGAGGCCAGTCTATTCAACCTCAGAGCAGCCAGGCTCTCCCCACACTTCTCTTACCCAGGGCAATGCAGGAGGCAACAGGGCAGGGGAGTGCATACTGCTGAAGTTAAGTCAGAGGAGGGAAGCTGAGAAGTTCTCATGAGACAAGTTTTAAAAACTAGAAATCAGTGCTTAGAACACATTCCTACAAACTGCGCTGGGTGGCAAAGCTGGGACAGCTAATACCACAGTAAGTTTTAAAATGGAAAGCCAGAAATGACCAGATCTGAGGTAACGGTTATGTGATCCCACTTCACTCTCCATGTGAATTAAAAATTATCATTAAAAGCCCTCATTTTATAGGTGGTAACTATATGCTCGTAGGATTTGAAATACTTTTCTATATTCGCACAGTCCAGGTCATGAGGCCCTCACCCCACAGCCCTTCTTCCCCTCTCTGCCTTTTCGTGGGTGCTGGCTCCCTCTGACCCCTCCCCCACCCACAACCTGAAAAGGGCTGACCCTTAGCCAGTGTCACAAGTTCAGCCTAACCTGACAGGACATGTACTGTCCACCTGGTTCTGGACTCCAACCACACTTCCAGCCTCTGCAAACCTGAGTTTCTGCCAGGCCATCAGCTTATTTTCTTCATATACCGGGAGTCATGGGGAATCCCTATGGCAAGAAATTGAGGTGTTTTATCCTGTGAAAAATCACAGAAGGCCTTATTTTGAATTCCTCACCCTCACAAGTGTGCAGACGTGCTGGAGTGATTACCATTTGTCTGGTTGGAGGGCAGGACGGCTGATGACAAGAATATTGCTTGACCTTGACCTTGGGGAACTGGAGAGGGCATCTGTTGGTCCCCTGTGAAAAACTCCCTCTGCCAGGGCCTTGGTAAGTGAGAAATTGTGATCATTCAGTCGGGACTGAATAGAAATCTGTTTGTTCTGACTGTGAAGAAAATGTTTATGAAGCTAACAAGAAATATAAACAAGAACTGGAGGGGAATGCTACAGCTTCTAATGTGCTTGATATGCTAATTACAAATTATGCTTATCTTTTGTATTAAAGCAAGTCCCCTCAGGAATTTGTAAGTTAGCTAGTTGCTATGAGTATTTGAAAGATATTAGATGGGTTTTTTAAAAAATATAGTTTAGGCAAGTGTTAGCATCTATTTACTCATTCATCTATTTTGTTAATAAATATTTACTGAATTCTTATTCTGTGACAGGGATGTACAGAATACTGGAGGGACAATCTAGAATGTAATAGATGTTCCTGTGCTCAGGAGCTTCTGTTCTAGTAGAGTGAACTCTTCTGGTCAGACAGAGATGGTGTAGCCTGCTAAATTTTCAGAAGTAGAGTGAAGACATCTTAGCAAACACCTTAGAGGGAGGTCAATGTCCATGCTCAGCCACACATTAACTGATGCTCAGGTCCTTATAAGACTTGCTTACAATGCCAGAGAGATCTAGGGTCAGATCCAAGCCCTGTCACTTACTAGCTATGTGACATGGGCAAGTCACATAACCTAAGTGAATCTCAGAGGTTTTCTCTGCAAAACAAGGGTACTAATTTGAACCTCATGGGAATTAATGGATTAAATGAGAAAATGGACATAAAATGCTTCTCACAGCACAGAAAACAACATGTGATGGCCAGTACTGTTATCAGCCTTGACCCTTAAAATATAAGAAATCCTGTAACATCCTGAGCATGTGCATAAACAGAAAAAAATACATATTTGTATGTAAACACATGCATTTATCTTTACTACATGCAAATATATAAGCTGTGAACCTACAAGATAGTTTTAAACATACTCACAGATGCACACATGTATCCACATGCATGCACGCTTCATGGCCACATTACCCTTTCAGGCTTTCTTTATCCCATGTACACTGCCCTCCATAAGTCCTCCTCCAAATTCCAAATACAATATGAAGAACCTTGGGACAGGTCACTTTAAGATCATCTTTGTTATTTGTTTGTTGGCTTTATCTCTCTTGTTTGCACATTTTAATCCCCACAATTAACTACCTTTCTCTACTCTACACTCTCCCTCCTCCCCTATAGACAGACATTTTACAGAAGATCCCTCTATCATCAGAAGTGTAGGGATCTGAGTTTATTCAGATCAGGAATTTTAACTCCTACTTGTGAAGCTTTGCCTCTGGGATGCTTCTGGGATTGCTCACTCTTTCCCTCCAGTGAACTTCAGAATCTAGTTCTGTGCTGGGAGCAATTTGTCAGCTTAATTGTTATTCCCATCAACTATGTTATGGCCCTCAACATATCCCTTCATCCACAGAACACCTCTGGGCTTCTTCAGAGTATTTGTAACTGAAGGTGGGAAAGCTTTTCTCCCTCTTCAGCTGTGAAACTTGCAGAATAAAGTCCCCTCAGACCTTCACTCTGAGTGCATACCTGAGATGGAGAGAAATGCATGTCCTTGCATTTGGAGCCATACATACATGCTCTTGGGTGCCTTTGTTTTATTGTTCTTTCTCTGCTGCCCTTTTACACCATTACTTCAAGTTCATGTACTAGAAGACAGATCTTTGGTAAAAGAGCAAGTTGAACTTCACTGCTTCAATGATGTATTTTATTCTATTTCTCATAGTCTCTATTTCTACCATGAATAAACCTGAAATGCTCAGTTTTTTCACTTCTCCTTCCAGATATTTAATGGAGATTAACATGGAAGTGAAATGGACCTAGGAGGTTGATGGGGAAAATGGAGAACTGGTTCTCTTTGAAAAGAGGTTATTAGGATTGTCCCAGTGTGAGTCAAGATTGACAGTGGACAAGATTCCCTGGGTGTTCTCTAAACCATGTAGAGTTGGCTCACATAACACACAATTTTCCCATAAAGGTACAGTGCAATTCTTGCAACCAACCTTTTAAGCATCTGGAGTGGAGTTCTAGTTCTAGAGGTTCGCTATAGGAATTGGAGGATAAGAAAGATGCTTTAATTTATGTAGTTATTCAGCAAATTTACTGAACACTTATTCTGCAGCAGACATCATACAAGGTATTTAAATTGGGTGAACAAGACAGATACAACCCCACATAATGCTTATAATCAAATGAGGAATATTAGCATTAAACACAATACACTAACAATTTTTCAAGTACAACTGTGATAAATACAAAGGACAAAAGCAGGGTCCGTGGAAGTATAAACTAGAAAGTCTTAGTCTAGTGAGAGTCACAGTACGGTGGGAGGGATGTTACTTAAGGAAACTTCTCTAAGGGGATAACATTATTTATTTATTCATTCATTCATTCATTCATTCATTTTTATGGTGACACTGGTTAATAAGATTCAATGTTTCAGCTATATACTTTGACAGTAAGGCATATATATATTTACACTATGTGATCACCTTTCATAGTTAGATATCTTTCTGTCATTGCATATTTGACCCCCTTTACCCTGTCTACCTCTTTTCTCCCCCCTACCCTCTGTAGGGGATAACATTTTAAATTAAGACTTGAAGAACAGACAGAAGTTCACCAGGGGAATAAGCGATGAGAACATCCCAGAAAGAGAAAGAAGTACATGTGAAGACCCTGATTTACTAAGTATCTGGCTTATGTATGGAAGAGACAAAAATCAAAGGGGTTGGAACATAGTGAGCTAAACAGAGTAATGTGAGGTGGAGCTGGGGACAATGGTGAGGAGCTAATTGTAGAAACCCTTGTAGAACATTCTGATACTTTTATAGTTTATCCTGATCCTTCCTGATTCTGTAGCCACATCTTCTGAAAAGTGAGACCCAGATATGTGCAGAGCAAAAGATGGCTACTAGGATGGAGAAGGTCTACCAGGATAAAAAGATAAATATTCATGTTGGCTTTTAGAATTGAGTAAAATTGTTTCCCCTCCGAATGGCTGTTTTCAAGTGACTTCTTCAGTTATTTCTTCTGTAATAAAAAGGCCATATCAACATATTATGTAATAACTTCCTCAGCTCACTGCTGAAAAGACCTTAAATGGCCTATTTTGACCTCAGAAATTTCACCACTGGGCAGGGTCACCCAGAAACTAAACCTTTTATTTCACAGGTTAGTGTAATGCATCTTAAGTAGTTTTAATCTCTGGTGAAGATGATCTAATTTTCACAGAAATCTTGAACTTAATTTATTTTTCAACAATCAACAAACTAAAAACATTTGTTAGTAAAGGTTTTAACTACTTGTCCACACTGAAAAATAATTATTAAAATTTACATTATTTGTATAGTAAAATGATGGAAAACAAGTCTGAAAAAGTTGAAACATATTTTTAAGCATCAGCTGCTTTACAAAAATCTGTGGTTCTTTGAATGTGAACAGATTTAGGTCAGTTGACCTTCTTCATGCAGCTACTAAAGAGACTGATAGAGTTCTGAGAAAAGATAGAACATAGAACCTGGTCATCATCTCAGGCTTCAAATTCCCAGGCAACTCTTTCACTTCCAGTCAGCAAAAATGAGGGTTTTAACACAAGCCATGGATTGTAGAAGACACTTAGATAGAACAAAGCCTAACCTATATCTACTTCTCAGCCCTAGTTCCAAATCTTAACACTTATTTGAGTGTTATCATTTTTAACTTTAAGTACTGATAACCTTTATACAAAAGAGATGTTAATTTCTTGAACAGCTCCCCCCGCCAAAAAAAAAAAAAAACCAGTTGAAATTTTTGGAAGGTCTAAATCATTGTTCTATTTTTTTTGTTGTTGTTGTTGTTAAGTAAATGCAATTTGATTATAGTGATTACAGACCAGAATAGGAAGGACTCCTAGAAAACTAATTCTGTGACCTCTGTTTTCTCCTCTGGGCTCCCCCAGCCTCCTGGCTCCCCTTTATTACAGTTTATAATGTGATCTGCATGTGATTTTTGGTTCATCTGTATATTGGCCAGGAAAAAGGTGGTATACTTAGAGTGGGTAATTTGAGGAGGGTTTAACATAAAACAAGTATTTATGAAGATGTGGGTGGGCAGGGCTTAGGGAAACCAATAAGAGGTAGTTCTGTATCCCAGAGTTAGTAATGTTGAGGCACTCTTACTACCCCAGATCTGAAGGAGCAAGATGAGGAAGTAGTTACCTAATAGGAATTTGACCTCTGATATAAGGACTCAACCAACTTTTAGTGTCTCTGCTCAGAGGAAGCTGGGAATAAATATCCTGATCTCATTGCCCTTCTAAAGTCTGATCTCCCAGTGCCTCCTGTTAATCAAACCCACTCAGAAGCCAGTAGGCAAGGGAACACACTGAAGTTCAGCTGACTTCCAGAGCACAGAAAGGGGTCAAGGGATCTAGACAATGAATTTCAGAGATGTGGGGGTGGAGCATAGGTGAATGAAACATCCAGTACAAACTGCTTGCCTTCCTCATTAGACTAAGAGAGCCTTTTCAACAGGGAATTTTGTTTTGTTTTGTTTCTGTTTGTTTTTTTTTTTTTTGTAAATTTTGTAGTCCAAACTCCAATCTCAAGTCCTGACAAATAGAAAGGACTTAATAAATTCTGTGTAAATGAATGGATGTAGGGATGGTGAATGAATGGATGATTAAATGACTGAACGAATAACCAGATGACTGAATGAATGATGGTAGGATAACAAAGTTTTCCCTACTGGACTTTCTTAGATGATCTGCTCTGGTAACTACCTAGGAACAATTTGTAATTAACATATCAAAATCTTCTAAAGGCCTTGAAAGACTTTGCGTCTTTTGCTGCTTAAGCAATCTACACAGAATCTTGTGTATAGGATGAAATTGCTTCCTTCACAGCAGAAATAAAGTACTTCCCATCTCCTCTTCCAAAGACCTCAAATCCTGAATTAGGAGAGACATGAATTAATGAATTCTTCATGTAACAAGAAAAACCTCTTTTAATAACTGGGAGTTAAACAGAGTTTGGATCCCTGCTGATCTTATTGGCAAAATTAAATAAAAGTGACATTCTGCTGGCCCAAGCAAATTAGCAGCCAGCCTGTGTAAAGGCTCAGTTAACCCGAGACATTGTGTGATGTATTACCCATTGTTTGACATACTTTCATAAGAGCAAGACAAAGTGTCCTATCCTTTAGACTCTGGTAATGTGCTTCATTGTTAAATTCAATAGGAAAAGCGATTCATACTGTGGTATGATTGAAAAGAAAATTGAATCCTTTTGATGTTATAAATGTGTCTATTACTGCGTGTGCACACAAATTTTCCATGGAAATTATGGTGAAAGTAGTGATTCTCCTCGAAAAATGCATTAGTGTTGACACATTCAATTTTATCTGCATCAGAATATAAATACCCTTTAACCATGGTCAAATTGTGCGGAATGTATATACCGCATCTGCATAAGTCACTTGTCTATCCATCTATCGAAAAGAAAGCATCGAGTTCTAAGAGCTATCCTTGTTCTCCATTTGCAGTTTTAAAAATATATATTATTGAAAGCATTGGTACAGGGTTTGTGTGAGGGTCTTTCTCATTAAAAAAAAAAAACAGTTTCATAAAGCAAAGGTCTGTAATTTTATGTTCTGGTTACACAAAGCAAGTTTGAAAGCTTTGAGAGACCTGGAAAGCTGTATAGTATGAGTGTCACGCTAGCATTGGCCACCAGGCCATTACTGACCGTGCACAGACCAAATGGTCATAGAACGTCATAAAAGGAAGTAGGTGAAGTCAGGGTATACCACTCAGTGAGGCTCTGTGGTTTCAATTTCCTTTGCTTACAAACCAAATGAGGACAGTAAAATGTCTGTCATCTCTTGCCTCCTTCCTTATAAAGCCTGCCTCTTTTTTGCTCTGCTTCTCCATCCCCCTGATTCTGTCCTTCTCTAGAAACTATTTCTCCTTTCTGGGCTTCAGGCTCCTCTTCTGCAAATCAAAGCATATGGACTCTGTGTCTTTCAAAGTTAACGTGTGGTTCTATTTAAATACATTATGCTCTTTTTTTTTTTTTTAATTCAACCTTTATATCAGTTAGGACCTTTTGGATCACAAACAAAAAATTTGACACAAGAAAATGGGGGCTAGGATTAGATTTGATGAAGAAATCCTGGATTTTCACCAAAGTACCACCTTCTCCTCATTAATTTATCTCAGGCTATAAGAGTGGATTTTTCTGCCTCGGTTTCCCTATCAACTATTTTTATTGACCAGTTAGCTCTGCTGAGACCCTGATATTTTGGACATAGCCTATAGCTCCAAGGTGGTAGTGGGAGGAGGGTGCAGTGTAGGAAAAAAGAGATGGCAGAGGGGTGGAGGGATGGGTAGAGTTTTATGCTCAGGAATAAGGTCTGTGAATCAGAGTTCTGATTTTGAACCACAGCTCTGCTGCTTACTATCTGTGTTGCTCTTGGTAGTGATTTATTTGCTCTGAGACTCATTTTCCTTATCTGTTAAATGGGAGCCAGAATACCTGTTCCACTATGCACTCTATGATAGTATATGTAAACTGCATAGCATAGAGTAATCCCTCACTAAATAATCATTATAACTATACTGGACGTTTCTTGCAAATCCTTTTCATCTGGAATTGGAACATAGTTTTTATCCTTCAGGCACTGGCTGGGGTCTGTTTTCTCAGAGCCAAGAAGTTCTGCATTCTCAGACTTGCTGTGTCATCAGTCACCTGGTTCTTGGCTGACCCTTACTACCCTCATTCTGTTCCTCCCCAAGAGCTGACTTGGACCTTATTGGCCCTAAAAACCTTTCTGAGATATGCCCAGTGTCGTCATGTATATTTGAACATGGAATATTTGACTGCTAGCCACTCCTCACTAGAGAACCTGAGAATTGACTCATTTATGCCCACATTGGTTCCATCCTGTTTTATCCTCATTTCCACCTTTCGAGCTTGGCGAGACCCAGCAGGACTTGGAGCCAGTTCTTAGTAGAATCATACCACCTGCCTGCCACATTCTTCCTCATTCAGAAAGCATTTTTTTTCAGATGCTATATAAGTAGAAAAACTCTTCCTAGACCTCTCTCATACAGATGTTGTCTCTAATTTACCTCCGGGACAAAACTGACCAAGACAGTGGTTCTTTCCTAGGGAAAAACTCCTTGCGACATCTCTCTGCCTCTTGCTCTGTTCTTTCTCTTTCTCTATATGGAAGTCTCAGCCTCTCTCTCCCACATATTACATGAGCATTGCCTTGCAAATTGTTCAGAATCCAAGTCTGGGTGGAATATTTACCCAGAGCAAATTATGGCTGGATGCATTCCTATGTCAACATGTGCCATGCTCATTTCTTATAAAATAGTTCATTATTCTGTGGGGCATAAATAGTATTACCAGATTGATATGATTAAAGCTAGTGAGTCATTAATTAGCATCTAATTAAAAGAGATGAGTTACATACCCATGTACAGTAGCTAATGTTATCTTTTCCTTGAAAAAGAAATAATGTGTACAGCAATTGTGTTTCCGAAGAAACCACAACACACCAATTGTGCAGTTCTCTAGGGATTTAGTGACAATGTCTACCCTGGGGCATCTGAAAATTAAATTTGTTAACTCCCTAGAGATGTGAATGCCAACACAGGCTAGGATCTTTCTGGCCTCAGGAAAGTGGCTTGAGCTTTTAATAATTTCCAGAAATATTAGTAAGGAAGCTGTCAAGGTAGCTTCCTGGGACTCAAGCCCAGGTTCCAGTGCTGTGTCTTCTGTTCAGCTTTCTACTGTGATTTTCAAATCACACAACTAAGTGTTTTCACATTCTTTTTCTAATTTAATTCTCATAGAACGCATATTCTCATTTTATAAACCAGAAAACTAAACCTCAGACAAGACTTATTGTGGCTAAGTTGATAGGACCAGAGAATGTCTGAAGAAGCACCAGGAGGCTTTACAACCATTCAAGCCAGATATTAAAGGCCTTTTGAAGCCCAATTTTGATGTCTCCATGTAGCCTCTCTTGTTCTTTACTTCATACCTTTTTCTCCAGTTGAACTTCTCTCTGCCGTATTTTCCCTAATGTTATAATTCTGCTCATAGCCAATTGAAAAGGCTCTCATCCTGCCCTCCACCTGCCCATATCTCACCTAAATTTCTGGATGCAGACCAATTCTAATTATATCCATACAACCTCTACTAAGCCATAGTCTAGTCACTCTTCTTCTTAGAGAATTATTCATGGATTTGTACAATAGAACTCAAATAGAAGAAGATTAGGGTTCACTTAACTCAAAATCTTCATGGTACAGGCATTTTCATTATGGCATTCTAAATAAGTAGTCATTGGGCCTCATTTTGTTGTCTGTTGTTTCTGAAAGGTTTGCTGTTTCCATTTTAATCACCACTTCTGATTATCAAAGTAATACATAACAGTAACCTGGAAGAAAGTAGGAAAAATAGCTATGGTTACTCCAATAGGAGGACTAGGATGGGAATAGAAAGAGTGCAGGTCAGAATGTTAAGGTAAACTTTTATTTTATTAGTATATATATCTTTTACATCGCTTATATTCATGTATAGTTTGTGTAATGGAAAACAATAAATAAATAAAAGCAATGCATTCCCACTGGAGGAAGCTTCTATATTTATAGGAAGGATAAATATTAAGTAAAACAAAATATAACTCTCTCACCTATAGATGACTGCTGTTATCTACATATATATGTTTGATTTTTATTCTACTTTTTTAAGATCAAACTGTATATTTAGGTATTACAATATTATATAAGAGTTTAGAATCCTTTTTTTTTGCTTAATATTTTAACATATACATCTCCCATGTTATTAAAAAGTTTCTGTTAACACAAATTTTAATTACGGCATAATATTCCATTGAGAAGCTGAAACATCACCCATATAACCTTTTTCTATGGTTGGACAGGTATGTTTTCAATATTTTTGCATTTTAAATATTGCTGAGTAAAACATCTGTTTTTAATTGGAAAGTTTAAATTATTTATATTTCTTGCCATAACTTGTATGCTTATTTGTTCTTGTTCCTCTTTCATTATGTTTTCAAGGTATATATAAAGGTATATATGTTGTTTTTAATGCTACTAAATATTTTTTTTAAACTTAGTACTTAAGTTCTATTCAAAGTTCTCTTCTAAAGTTTCTAATCTTATTTTTCTGGTGCAAAATGACTAGCTAATTCTACTGTTAAACTCTATTAAGTTATTCACTTGATCTTAGCCAAAAGACCGAGAAGCAATGACTATTGAGTTCTTAATTTCAATTATTATATTCTGATTCTATAATTTCAATTTGACTTTTTTATAAATTCTATTTCTCTGAAATCTTTCTCATCTAATTGTTGCAAAATTTTAATAGGTTTTTCTTTGATTAAAAAATTACATCATTTTTTTATAAGTTTTGAAGCTATGATATTAGGTATACATGGACTTGAAATTTAATATCTTCATGGGGAATTTGGCATTTATCATTATGAATTATATATGTTTATTTCAAGTATATTTACCTTAAAAATTTCTTTGTCTGATATTACTGGGGCTATAGCTTTTTTTGTCTTCTTTTTGAAGTATAAATTTATATACGGTGAAATGTACTTCAACGAGTTTTAACAAACTCTTATACATATGTAGCCCATACCCCTATCAATATGCAAAATGCTTTCATCACTCCAAAGGAAATGTTTGCTTGTTTTAGAAATATATTTGTGTGTATTAGATTTTATGCATTGTCCAGTATATGGTATACCTTGGTGACTATTCCAAATGCACTTGAAAAAAACATGTTTTCTGCATCTGTTGAGTATAGTGTCATATACATGTTAATTAAGATACTTTGATAATGCTTTTCAAATCTATATTCTTACTAATTTTTAATCTACCTGTTTAATTAGTGTCTGTTGGAAGAGTATTAAAATTTCCAACAGTCACTGTGGATTTTTTCTAATTTTTTTCTAAGTTCTACCAGATAATCTTTTATACATTTTGAAACTGTTATTACATGTATACTCATTCAGATTTGTTACGCTTTCTCAGTGGATTGGTACTTTTAATATCATGAAATGTCTCTCTTTATCTCTGGTAATAACTCCTTGTCTTAATGTCAGCTTTGTCTGATGTTAATATAACCACTTCAGCTTCTTATGATTAGTGTTTGTTTACATTGTATATAATTTTTCGACTTTTACTTCTAAGGCACCTGTCTTTTATACTAAAAAACATTATTGCATTTAAATCCATCTTAGAATTTTTTCTACTTATCACATCTGTTTTTGACCAATTTTTTTCCTTTTCCCCACACTTTCTGTACTAATTAAAAATTGTTTTTTAAACTCCATTTTCTCTTCTTTCTATTTTAAAACTATAACTCTTTGTTTTAGTATAAGTTTTTAAATGATTGCACACAATTTAGGGATTGCAATATTTTTTTTAATTTATCATAATCTACATGAGTTAACATATCACTTCTCATATAATGTATTAACCTTACAAGAATACCCTTCAATTTACCCCCATCTTTTGTCCTCTTATTGTCATACATTTTATTTCTACATATGTTATTCTTCCATAATATATAGTTTTGCTTTAAACAGTCAATTACCTCTTAAAGGAATTAAATGGGTGGGAAAAGTCTTATATACTTATAGATTTACCATTGCCAGCAGTCTTCATTCCTTCATATAGACTTGATTTTTCAACTGATGTCATTTTTCTTTATTCTTAAGAACTTCTTTTAATATTTTTCATAGTGTAGGTCTGCTGGTGATTAAGCTGGTGTTCGATTCTTAGATTTTGCTTATTGGAAAACATTTTCATTTGTGCTTATTTTTAAAATGTATTTTGTCTGGATATAGAATTCTAAGTTGACAGTTTTTCCTTTCAGCACCTTAAAGGTGTTGTTTCTCTGTTTTCTAGAGTGCTTTGTTTCTGATGATAAGTCAATATGCATGTTTACTCTGAGTGCCTCAGCATGAATGTGTGTGTGTGTGTGTGTGTGTGTGTGTGTGTGTTTTAAATATGTCCTAACTTTGAGCCAGAGTCTCTTGATTATGTGGGTTGATATCTTTTTTTAGTTTTAGAAAATTCTCATCTAACATTACTTCAAATATTGCTTCTTCCACATTCTCTTTCTTCTCCTTCTGAAGCTATAAATTCTTTTATACGAGACCTTTTTCAAACTGCTCATATATCTCTTGCACTGTGACATTAATTTTTATTTTCATCTTCTTTTCCTCTCTGTGCTTCATCTTCCATATTCTACAGATCTGCCTTCTAATTTATGATTTTTCTTTTATGCTTCTAGTTTTAATAGTTAATATGTTGCAAAACCATCTATTAAGTTAATTTCGGTTGCTATATTTTTCAGCTCTTGGATTTTTATTTAATGATTTTTATACATTCCAAGTCAATTTCTCCACCTATTCATCTATATTCTTAAGCATATAAGTCATATCTGATTTTTTAAAGTCCTTGTTAGATAACTCCAAATAACTAGATCATCGAGGTGTATCTATTGCCTTTTTTTCTTGATTTTTAGTTATTTAGTCCTATTTTCTGAAATGTAATTTAATTTTTAATTGACATTAGATATGTTTTTTAAATAAAAAATGGTAGAGACTTTGGATATATTATCTTCTTCCACTGATATATATATATACATATATATATATACATATACACACACACATACATACACACACACAAACACACACACACACACACACACACACACACACACATATATTTTTTTTTCTAGAAAGCTATGAGTAAATCACTTTTATCCAACCAAAGATTGAAATTATTTGAGGGTGGGTGTCAGGCATTGTAAGGACTGGCTTATTTATGGGTTGTCTTAAGTGTAGTTCTTTAGGTGTCTTAGCTGAAAGTCTTAGGTTTCCTTGCTAGGCTTGAACTGCAATTTTTGTGTTATTAGGGCCATGGAACTGCTGAAACACGGCTTATTATTTTAATCTCTTAGCAGTCACTTTCTTCTTGTTTCCATCTCATGTTGAGAGTATATATAGCTTAAGATTCAGTCAATTCCGTGAGGAGAAGTTTAAGCTTACTTTTTTTACTTTCTTTTACTTCTGGGATCTTGGCCCCTCAATCCTGGCCACCTTGATAGCCGTAGACTCTAAATTTTGAACATAAATAAAGTTATGGACTGCCATAAACTTAGACTTTCATGTTCTGCTCAATATCTCTGCCTCGCATTCTGAATTAGGAAATGCCCCACATGGAAGAAACAATGATAAAAATGGGGCTTCAATGTGTTTCTCTTCTGTATAAGATCTTATACTCTCAGGTACTATCTGCTTTGATTCTTCTTTTATGCTTTCAAATAGTTAGATTTATTTTTGGCATTTACCCAGTTTTTATAGTTGTTATTTGTGGCAGAATTGGTCTAATAGGAGGTATTTTATCATAGCCAGAAATAGAAGTCACCACTTTTATTTTTGTCAAGAAATATACTTGAGCCTCTACTATGAATGCATCAGTAATTATACACGCCCTTTAAAGAAGATGGACAATACATCCTTTCCATCCTTATTTTACCTGCTACCACTGGTTTAAAATTAGTATAAGATCATTGTACCTAGTTATTTGTTGTTAATTGTATAAATTAAGAATTTTATCTTTTAAGAATTATTTGTGACACTTTCATTCTATTTTGTATCCATATTTACCACAGTTATTTAGAATAAATTATGTGCTTAAATGCTTTCAGTTGCTCATTACCAGTTCTTCCACACCATGACTTTACTATTTATGAGTTTTAAATTTTGATTCATTTTTTTTCAGCTGGCTGAAGTAGATCTTGGAGTAATTTTTCAGGAAGAATGTATGAGTCAAATACTTTGTGAGTCCTTGCATAACTGAGGTTATTGGTCTGTTGGCTTCATATATGAACCATAATTTTCAAGTTTTCCATCATTTACCTAAAAAAAATCAAACACTTAACCTGAGCAAAGTACTGTCTGTGCTAGACGCTAGGAATACAGCAGTATGTGAAAAGTGCATGGTTGATGCTTTTATGGATTTTACACTCTAGTGGGAAAAACAGACATTAACAGCTGATTCCACAATTAATTATTGGTGATCGTGATGACAAGGAGATTAGCAGAGTTCTTTTCAGGAGAGGAGCAATGAAAAGCAGGAAAGCCTTCTTTGAAAATGTAACAGCTAAATGAAGATCCAATAAATGAGTGATCTAGGGTCCTTTTATTTGGGAAGGGATGATAAATTTTATGCAAAGGAAGCAGCATATCTAAAAACTTGAAGCTGGATGGAATAGGAAAAAGTGGCAGTGTAGTTGGTGCGCATGGTAGGGAAGAGAATGATATAACATGTAGCTAGTGAAATGGGCAAAGGCAGATGACACAGAGCCTCAAAGGCCTCACTGGAGTTTTTATGCAATGCAAAATCACTGAAGGGAATTAAGCGGAGATGTGGCATGATCATTTCTGACTTTTTATTAAAATTACGCTAGTCTATATAGAATGATTCAGAAGGGAATGAAAGGATAAAGATGCACTGACTAGGGGGGCTATTTGCTATTATTGCAAAGTTTCCAGTGAGAGATGATAGTGGCTTGAATTAGACTGGTAGCAGTAAAAACTGTAAGAGGTGGATATATTTAAGACAATAGTGAAGATATCTTTCACTCTTCTATTTCACCTTCCCAACATTAAATCCATTAGCAAAGTCTGTCTGCTATACCTTTGAAATATATCTAATCCACACACTATTCCTTCCTCTTTTGCCTTAGTTCAAGTCTACGTCATCTCTTGCTTGGATTACTGCAGTAGCCTTCTAGTTATTCTTCTTGTATTTACCTTTGATCCTCTTCACAGAGTGATCCTACTAAAATGTAAATCAGATTAGGTCGTTCCTCTCAAACTCTCCAACAATTTCCCATTTCACTCAGATTGTGAAAGCCAAAGTTCTAACAATGGCCCACTAGGCCAAAGGTGATGTGGTCTTGTTATTTCTGATATCTCTTGCCACTCTCTGTTTTGCTAATTGTAGTCCAGCTACTCTGACCTCCTTCTCATTCCTCCACCATGTCCAGAATTTTTGCACTTGCTGTTCCCTTTGTGAGAAACACTCTTCTCCTAAATTTTTGTGTGGCTTGCTCCCTTCCATTATTCCAGGACTTGCACAAATCTCTCAGCTTAAGAGACCTCCTCCCTGACCATCCTATAAGAACTTCTGCTCCATTTCCAACCTGTATCCTCTTACTCTGCTTTATCTTCCTTCATAGCACTGACATGTTGAATAGCTTTGTATTTATTTGTATATTGTCTGTTTTCCTCAAGTAAAATGTGAGCTTTTTGAAAGGAGATGTATCATTATGTTCATTGTTACATGGTCAGAAATATCCACAATGTGAGTGATTTAGTTGAACATGGCAGTGAAAAAAGTGATGGTGCCAAGGATGACTGCCAGGTTTCTGGCTTAGACAATAGGGTACCTGGGAGCTCCATTTACTGAGAACAGGAAAGTAGAGGAATAGAAATTTGGGAGAGATCATGATCTCAGGATTGAACATATTGAGCCTAAGATAGCTATAAGACATCACGTGGGTATATGTAGTAGCCAGTTGGACACATGGGCTTGTAAAATGATACATATTTGGGAGTCCTTAGCCCTAGGGTGACTAGATCATCTATTTGCTTGAGACCTTGTCTGATTTTAGCACTGAAATTCCCACATCCTGGGAAACTCCTCCATCCTTGACAAACCAGACTAGTTGATCAGCCTACAGTTAGCATGTAGGTGGTAATTGAAGTCATGGGCATGAATGCAATCATGAGGAGAATGTGCAGAGTGAGGAAAGATTCCAGCTCACATTGAGTCTTGAGAAGCACCAGTGATAAAGGTAGGGTGAGCATGCCTCATGTTCCATTGGGCTGCGGGTTATCTGTGGGCTGGGAGGTGTGATGCATGGTAGCTGACCAGTCATATTTGTTATGACTATAAAAATAAGGTTACAGATTAAATAAATGAGGTAAAAGGAAACTGAAAAAGATAGGAGTAAAGGAGAGTTTTAAATGAAAGCTTTAAGTATTTTGTTACTTCTGCTCAAAACTCTTCAAATATTTTCTCTCTCAGATAAAAATTCAAAATTCTGCCTTGCAAAGTCCTGCTCATATGATCTCTCCCCCCACCTCCTTCCCAACCCCTATCATCTACTTTTCTTACCCTCACTCTCTGCTCCTGCCTCAACCATCTCCTTAAACTTCCTAGGGCTTTTGTACTTCTCTGTCTGTTATGCTCTTCCCCTGATACTTGAAATGCTGATAGAAAAAGGAACTGAAACCAAGAGGGATTTTTTTTCCCAATTTTATATTTAGCCTGTGCTCCACCCCACTTTCTTTTATAGTCTAAGGTTCTCTAATTTTAGCCATTCTGGTGGGTAAATGAAGGTATCTCTTTATGCTCTGAATCTGCCCCTCATAATGAGTAATTACGTTGAATAATTTTTTTTTGTCATCTGGACACCTCTTTTATAAAGTACTTTTTTTTTAAGGCTTTTTCTGTTTACTAGGTGGTGCATCTTTTTTTTCTTTTTTACATATTTCAGATACTAATATTATGTCGAATAGATATTATAAATATCTTCTACTCTATGGCTTACTCTTTTCCCCTTTAGTGGTGTCTTTGATGAATTCTTAAAAGTATTCCAGTGTATCAATTTTTTTTTATGGTTTGTGTTTTGTGTGTTCTCCTATATTTTCTTTCTGAAGCTTTATCATTTGCTTTTTACATTTAGATCAATGCCATCTTGAAATCCTTTCCACACTATACACTTTTCTTATTTCAAGTAGCCATATGTGTGTGGGTCTGTTTCTAGATTTTCTATTTTGTTCCATTGATTTTGGTTTTTTTTTGCCTATTTTTGGGCTACTGCACTACCTTAACTACCATAGCTATATAATGTCTTGATATCTGGTTGTGTGCATCCTCCAAATCATTCTTGACTTGTGATATTGAAAGTGTGTATGCTAACTGTCCATCTAGCTGCCTCCGAAATCAGATGTGGACTAAGGGGATGTGGCTCAGGACACAAAAGGGTCTGCTCAACCTACATTAATTTCATTGCCCCTAGTGTGAAATACCAACTCCTTACCAAGGCCTTCAAGGCCCACATGAAGGTCCCTGCCTATGTCCCCAATCTATCACGCCTTTCTCCTAACTCACTACATCTCATTAGGAATTTTGTTCCTCTGAAGACACACATTCCAAGCTTATTCCCATCTTAATATCTTTGAACTTACTATTCTTTCTCTCTGGATATCTCTTCCCCATATCAACATAAGGCTAGATTCTTCTTATTCAGTTGTCAGCTCAAATGGCCCTTATCAGAAAAATTTCTCTAATCACCTTTCCTAAATACATTTTCCTTCTCCCTCCAACCCTTGTCTGTATTCTTTCACATTGCCCTGCATAATTATAAGACTTATCAATATCTGAAGTAGCCTGTTTGTTTAATTATTTGCTGTGTTATAGTTCTTCCTTCCACTGCAATGTAACTTCCAATGGCTGCAAGAGCTTGTCAGTCTTTTGCATCATTGCTGGATATTTAGCTGTTAGAATGGTGTTTGTCACATAGAAAGTGCTCAATAAATATTGGTAGATGAAATGTGTTTCTTTTTAACTCTTTGATCTCAAGAATCTCTGGAGAGCTTGTTTTCTTCCTCATCTCAGTTAAGCCTTGGAGATATTTGAAAACAGCATTAACTTTTCCCCGTTCTCTTTTTAAAATTAAATTTCTTTAGTTGGTTCCCCTTTTTATATACCAGTGCATCTTATCTCTGGCTTATCTGTTTGGTTTATCATACAATTAATTCATCAACACTTTGCATCACCTTGTGCCTTCTCTGTATGAAGCTATTCCTTTCACACACACACAAATACACTTTGCTTTTTCCAGTGCTGCCCATGGTCAGGAGACTCAGAAAATATTTGCTGAATGAAAGGCTGAATAGAAAGTGCTACAAACATAGAATCCCTGGGTACTTAGGCCTTGGAGAGTGAAAGAATCAAGCATGGCTTCCCAGGCCAGATTTATTACTCTCCCTTTCACTGCATCGTGTTGCCCATAGTCCCAGAGCCTTTGTAAATCACTTGATGTTATTCCTTCACTTACGCATTTTTTATGACTGTCCTTTTAGGACCACATAAATCAGATGTCAAATCAGGTTATTAGCAGGAGCTATTTTTTCTTTCCTGTCAACAACCTGAGATTTTAATTCACTTTGGACTTTTCATTTCTATTTGTTAACCTTCTCTAGGATGTTGGATGGTGGCAGAAAGGTTTATTCTGAATTGAAATTGGGGGAGTTAGGCCAGATATCAGACAACAAATGTAGTCTTGTAATGATGAGAATTATGGAAAAAGGAACTTTTCACCTTTGTCACTAACCTTAATCTCTGGATTAATTAGGAGGCTTTCCTATCTAGCTAAGAAAAAGTGAAGGGTTTCCCCAAAGCCATAGAATTGGAGAAATATTAACTTTAGGGTAGAAATTAAAAGTTCTTCTATCATTCAAACCATATTTGAGAGAACTGATAAGGAAATGTAAAGAGGGAGGAAGTTAGTGTCTGTGCTCTGTAATCTGTCCCATAAATCTGTTAGTCTACTATAACTTTGTTATTCATTTTAATATCTAGTAAACTGAGATCCCTTATATATTCTTAGTTTTCAAAATGGTCTTGGTAATTTTTTAAAATCAGCTTTTTAAATTAATATATGATAATATGCACAGGTTTTATTTGTACCATTTGATGAGCCTTGACATACACATATATGTGTAACCAGCATCCCTACAAGTAATAAATCCAATATATATTAACCTCTATAACACATTTTTATGAAAGCTAATCTATTTTCCAAAACAAAGACTAGAATTGCTTAACATTTTTGTAAATTTCTTCAATATCTAGTTTAATAGAAGAAAGTTGGATTCTTGTGTCTGTGTCTGCATTCCATTTCAAACATATCACACATCAAACCTCTGAAAAACTATACCATACACATGAGACAATGTGAATAAAAATGCAAATAACGTCAAAGTATGATTATGGAAATAGATTTTTTGCTTGTACTTTTGCATTGGTTAAGACTTCCATTACAATATGTAACAGAAGTAATGAGAGCAGACATCATTGTTTTATTCACAAACTTGGGAGTTTTAAGTATGTTACCGTTTACTATGATGTTAGGAGTTTTGTAGGTGCTCTTCAGCACATTGAGGAAGTTTCCTGTGTTATAGTTTTCTGAGGGTCTTTTTTAAATTTTATCATGAGTTAACTTTACATTTCTGAAACAAACCCACTTTCTAAATATTTTTAGATATTGAAGAATTAAATTTGCTAATATTTTTTAGAACATTTTTGCACTGGTATATGTAAGATTTATTGGCTTTTATATTTTATTCTAATATCTTTGTAATGTGTTGTTATTGTCATCTATGTTGACCTCATAAATTGAGTTGGGAAGCATTCCTTACTCCTTTATTTTCTGAATGAGTTTGGTTAGATTGCTACTATTTCTCATTTAAGTGTTTTAATAGATTTTACCAGTGAAACTGTCTGAGTTTGGTTCTGTTTGTATGAAAGCTTTTGATTATAAAGTTTAAGTTTTTAAATAGATATAGGCTGTTCAGTTTTTCAACTTGTACTTCTTGAGGCAGTTTTGATAAATTATTAACTTTTTAAATTTAGTTCTTTTCTTCTATGATGTTAAATGTATTTACATGTTGTGTATAATATTTTCCTATTATCTTTTTAATATTTATCATTTCTGCAATAATATCCACTCTTGAGTTACTGATATTGTTAATTTAAGCTTTCTCCATTTTTAATATTATTCAATTTTGAGGGAATTTGTTAATAGAATAATGTTTCTTAGAAATAAATTTGGGCTTTGGTACTAGTCTCAAGTTATTTCTCTCAATGATTTCTGCTCTTTTTTGTATTTATTTTATCATAAGTTTTAATTGACTTGTTTTTTGTTCTTTGCTTTTTAATTAAAAAAATTAATTGATTTTAAATCTTCTTTTCTCATATAGACATTTTTGATACCTACATTTATCTTTATGACTGCTCTATATGCCTCCTATTGGTTTTTATCATTGTTCAGTATGAAATAGTTTTTATCCCCTTTTAATTTCTTCTTTGACCCACAGATTATTTAGAAGTGTGTTATTTAAACATCACATATTTGGGTTTATTTTTGCATCTTATGGTTTTCTAATTCAAAACAGTTGTCAGAGAATATACTGTATAAGACTTCAATCTTTCGATGAAAGCATATGGTCTATCTGATGAGCATTTTATGTGCACTTGAAAATTATATATATTCTGCAGAGATATTGCTTGATTTTAAACTTTAAGTGTGCATGTTAAAAATTTACAGGTAACCACTAAAATTTAAAATAGAATATAAAAGTTATATATAAAAAGAAGTAAAAAAAACCTTGGTAATTTCAATAGAAAGTAACAATGGGAAAACTAAAAAAATAAAGCAATATAAATATTGATAAATAAAAATGACACCATAATAGAATTAAATTGATAACCCAAACCATCCACATGAATGGATATTAAATAAAGACATACACATATTAAAAAAGTAACTCACAAATCATAAAATAAATGATAATAAGAATTATAAAATATTTAGAACTAAATGAATTAGCTACATATCAAAACTGTGGAGTGCAGCTAAATCATAGGATAAACAATATCAAAGCAATTAAGAAATTGAAAACTTCAGACAATGAAATAAAAAGAGAAAGAGAAGGCATAAATATAAAATGCCATGAATAAAAAAGCAGACCGAGCAATATAGAGAGCAGAGATAAGAAATCAGAAGAAAACACTATAACAGCCTGCCTAAAAGTACATTTGAACACAAGGTGAGTGCTTCCTAATCCTGCTACATTAGACATATTGAAGGGTTTTTAAAAAATAGTGATTCCTGCCCACTCACCCACCAAT
Source organism: Macroglossus sobrinus (assembly GCA_004027375.1). Classification (NCBI taxonomy): domain Eukaryota; kingdom Metazoa; phylum Chordata; class Mammalia; order Chiroptera; family Pteropodidae; genus Macroglossus; species Macroglossus sobrinus. The sequence goes on from PVKZ01003215.1 coordinate 29,988, forward strand.
GAGATAAATTAGAGTTTCTAAGGGCTAGTCAGGTCATCTGCTCCAGCAGGGAATTCTAATGGGCAGCCAGGGTCTCAAGACTCTTCCCTAAGTAATTACAGGCTCATTAGAGAAGCTTTTCTGTGTTAGGCATTAGCCCTCTCAAGTAACTGTCATAGAAGGGTCCCCTTTTCTTCTCTCCCACACATAAGTAGCAGACTTCACAGAACACTAAAATCTGTCACATGTTCCTCCCCACTCCCACTTTCACAATGATTAAATCTATTGTCACCATGATGCTTTAAACAGAGGCTTCTCTTCTATGGCTAGGATTATACCTACAAAAGTAAGCATCATTTTTTTAGCCAGTGGTCCTGGGACGCTTTTCCTCAACTGTACATTTTTTAAAATTTTCTCCTGTATGATCCTTATTAAATTTTGTAATGAGAATTGAGAAGACAAGTAGTTTTTTCTTCAAAATAAATTTCATAATAGTTATCACATATGGAGCATTATATATGTGTTAAGGAAGAAAAGTTTAAGACAGGAAAATCCCAAAGACCTTACAGTCTAATTGAGAATAAAAGATTCAGATGCACACAAATACATGAAAATTTTCATGTACCTCCTTGTCTCTGCACGTGTAGTTCTCTGCCTGAAATGTTTGCTCTCCCCTGCTTCTTTATTAAATAGAGAACTTCTATTCATCCTTTAAAACCCAACATTGCAAGTACAGTGAGCTAAATAGAGAAGGCATAGATGGTTGCAAGATGGTATACCAGAGTGGCGCCCCCCCCAATGTGAAACAATATTTAGTTAAGTTAATAATGATTTGATGAGAGGTCTTCTCACTCAGAGAAGCCAAAACTCATTTTTTGCAGCTCTTCTCAGAGCTGACTGCATTCAGAAGAAATGCTCCATGTGAGCTCAACAGACTTTCATGATTCACTATTAGACATCATATCCATATCCATAATATGTTACTATAAAGCTTTCTTTCTTTCTCAGTGCCTTTGGAACTGCACTGATTAGGATGAAGCACCTGTCTCTCTTTGAAAGCCTACTTGCACATTGCAGCATTGGCTCACACATGACCTGGCCTGAGAGTTTTCGTTGGAGCTCCACTGTGATGGAAGTATAATTTTCTCCTGAGGCCTCTCTCCTTGGTTTGCAGATGGCTGCCTTCTCCCTGTGTGCTCACATAGTCTTTCATCATGTTTGCATCCCTGGCGCCTCTCTATATATCCTAATATTTTCCTCTTATAAGGACACCGGTCAGGTTGAATTAGGACTCACCCTAATTTTGAGGTATTGGGGGTTAGGGCTTCCACATATGAATTGGGGGGGCATAGTTCATAATGGCCACCCTAATAAACTATTGTTCCTGAATCTTTGTTTCAAAATATGACTTCAGATAAAGTAGCCACTCTGGTTTAGTGATTTTGGAGGAGACTTTGGATTAGAGAAGAGGGAGAGGCTCAACACCCTGCTGGAGTAAGCAAGGCCTAGGCAGGAAGCCCATGTTAAAAATGGCTCATAAATTCAGTTATCCTAAGGAAGGCTGTACATTTTAATTATAAATCTCCCAGATATAATTCTGCCACAGTACCTCTCACAAGATATGTGCAGGGGAAAGGTTACCACCTGTTTTTCTGTAATATAGCCAGTAAATATATATATAAATATATATATATATATATATATATATATACACACACACATATATATATATATATATATATATATATTTGTTTGTTTGTTTATTTATTTATTTATTTTTGCAGGGTAATTCAAAACTTCTTCAGCTAGGTTCATTGGAGACCAGCAACAGATGACACAGAACATGTAGTCAGTGTCCCTATACTGACTAATATGTTTAAACTTAGGTTGGACTGAATAAATAAGTAAAGTTGGGGCTCTCTCAGAAGATCCAAGACTTTCTGTTCAGACAATTAGCAAGAATACAGTGGAACCCTGGGCAGAAATATGCAAATGAAGCCAAAAAGAGGCCCAGAATTCCAGCTATGCCAGAGGGGCTAGCAGACAGGTGAGAAGAGTTGGTGACTGGCTGTAGCTGCTCAGATGCCCCTCCTGTCTCTCAGGATCCTGACCCTGTTGTCTATGTGTAATAGTACTCTGAGCCCTGGAGGTCGAGCTGAGGTGCCATCTTTGCAATCAATGAGCTCATTACCCTGGGAAATGGTTTCTTCTTTCTTCAGCTACTTTGCAGATTTCATTTGCATTTCCTCAGACCTGTTTTTCGTTTCCATCCGCCTGGGCTAGCAGTCAGTGGGGGCTGCAGCTGGAGCTGCCTCCTAGTCAAGTTTCCCCCTCGATAGTGCTTCTGGTTGAACCTGTTTGGGCTTGCTTCAGCAGCACAATCCTGAGTGTCATTCAGGCAATTAAGTAAGGTATTTTATTTTATTCAAGGGGGCTGTCTCATGCCTATTTCAGGAGCTATTTGATGGGAACTGGGGCAAAAAAATATCCCTTGAAAATGGCATCCCATCTGTAGCCCGATGTGAAAGGATCACAGAATTAGCTTTTCTTTAACACTATTATATTCTTTCAATAGGGTGTAAAGTTTTAGGAGATGAACTTTCATGCTCCATGTCACGGGAGCAGATTGGTTTTGCATGTGTGACAGAGCAGGCCCTGAGACTCCAGCCATGTGGGGGGGATGGTGCGGAAACACAGAATTCTTAAGTGAGTCAAATGTCTTTCCAAGGCCTGCATATGCTTAAAAACTTTCCCTGGATTCCTCATGTCATTTTCCCTAACTTGCTCACTTTATTTTAACTCTAACTAGCAGAGTAATTTTGGGCAAACATTCCCTGTTCTTGTCTATTACAATGTAAGTGGAACTATGAGTCTGTGTGTGCTGAGTGCCAACTCTAAATGTAGGACATTCCAAGTCAGTTTGTCTCTTTTTGCCTTCACTCTCCTTAGAAGTGAATCTTCTTGCATTGAGTTAGTCTCATCCATGGGAATGCTGAGGTCCCAGATCTGCCTGTGCTTGAATTCACGAAGAGCGATCTGTGAGTTCATGGCCCTAGCAACTACAAGGTCATGACTGGAACATAAGAGTCATTTATATTAAGTCCTTAGCTCCTCTCTGCCCTTTATCTTTCCTAGGATACTAAATTAATTTTTAAGACTACAACTTAAGGGTTTTTGATAGGAAAGTTACCTGAAACATGGAAAAAACCAGAGTAATGGTATTTGCTAAACCTTCTGAAAAAATGGAGCACCATACAATATTTTATTCATAACTATATATTTTTTCTTGTTAAAATAAATACCATATAAAAAATGAACCAAACAAAAAATTCCAAGGGTATATAGGGTTAACAACAGCAGTTAGTCATCAAATTAATTATCAAAATAACAAAGAAGAAACAGTCTAAAAGACAGAAATTCTGGTACTATTTGAAATCACTTTGTTATCATACACAAAAAAAGCATAAAAAGTTGTTTTCCTTCCTTTTCAAAGAATTACATGACATAGTTTAGTATTGCTAGCATTTAGTTTCCAAAAGGTCTTTATGTTTTAATAGATGTATTTGTATGAAGCAAACCTCTCAAACAGATAATTCATAGTGAGATGCAGTCTAGATGTATGCATAACTCTATGGTTGTATAGGCATTTGCTACAGAGAAGAACATTTTTGGAGAACTTCCTGTCACCCAGAATCTGGTAAGATTAATGGAAGATGAAAAGACCTCAGAGGGATTCTGAAAGGATGTATTTACACACAGGAAAAAGTCAGAATATGATAGACTAAAATGGCAATTCAGAAAGAAAAGAATAAACTTTTTTCCCCCTTCTGTTTTTCTCACATTTTCCTTATTATAGAGGGAGTATCATTGAATTATTGGATGTTCAATGTGTGTATGGCATAGCTCTATTGCTGCACTGTCTCTGATGGATTATATGCTCTCTGGAGACTGGTCTCTGTGTTCTAGACGTCTGAGAATCCTTCCCATGATGCCCAGGAAGTACCATCAAAACTGACTCAACTGACCACCCCAAGAAAAGAGGTTTAAAGAGGATGCTACTGTATTCATTCAAGGAGATACGATTGATTTGAGAAAAGGCATAATTACATAGAAAATTAAATATGAAGAAAAATCACAATGAGTTTAAAATACTAAGACAAAAAAGTGCTAGAGGTGAATAGAACACACCAGCTTTTCCCAAAAGCAAGAGTAACTTAATCAGTGAGTTGGCCCACATCCTTCAGAAGACCTATCTTTAAGTCCAAATTTGGTCTTGCCCCTTTTCTTATTGGCTGCTAGACAGTTGCCTGTTCTTGGGCTAGTTTATTAATATATATGAGCCATTTTTAAAATACAAAACGGGTTTATATTACCCATAGGACTATTATCCTATAGATATTATCATAGGATTATTAAAGATTGTTAAAATAATATATGTAAAGTCCCTAGCATAAAGTATGAAACAATATATATTCAAAAAAATATTATTTACCTTCTTCCATCTACCCGTGCATTGTCTTCAAATCTTTATAACCACAGAGACTTTATGCAGAATTAAAGTCCTGAGAAATAAAACACTAGAGTCCAGCTACCTGAAATTTTGTAACTCCTTAAATTTATTCCTCAGATGGAAAATTCTAATTTAAAAAATTCACTTTTCATTCAGTTCTTACCATAACCAATCTGTTATTTATCTCCACCTCATACTCACTATTTACACACCCTAAGATGAATTCAGGTCATGAAGAAGTACCTATGACCTGATAACTGAAGTGGAGGCCTAACTACATTGTGGGCATCTAGTCCTATTGGACTGTAGTTCTGGTAAATGTACTGTCCCCATTTAAAGGATGGGAATCTTCTCTAAGTTCTCATGAGAGCAGTGGGCTCACTGCAACCTTTCCCTGACCCAATCTTATCCAGCAGGACAAGATTGGGCCTCCGGGGCTCTTCCAGCTTGACCTCTGTATATTAGTACTGTCCACAAGCCTCTGACCTTCTTCTAGAGCCACTCTCTTCCCCGCATGCAGGACAGCAACCTTCCTCAATCTTGACTCCTTTGTCTGATCACATTCCTCTCTGAAGTTTTTCTAAGCTCCAACTTAACCCCATTATCCTCACTGACAGGTAAACCAGGGGGACACCACTTTGACACTGGTGTGAGTCACCTGCCCTCTTGGGTAATGTCTCTTTTTCCTTCAGTCCATACATGAAAATGGATGTCTGTCATAGGTTGAGTGAAGAGCATTGGAAATGATAACTATTGTCAGGCTAAGAGGAGAGATCAATCTACCATGTAACTGATAAATCAGATAAGTCACTTCTCCACGTAAAACCCTTAAGGGTTTCCCATAAAACTTGACAGAGAGTCCAAACTCCTTCCTATGGCCTGGAAAACCCTTCACAAATTACCCTGGTGGCCCCTTCTAAACCTATCTGCCACTTGCTCTCCTCACTTACTTGGCTTTATTCGTGCTGCTGTTCTTCCTAGCCATCTTTCTCTCAGTCACAGCTCTGAGCTTTCCCTATGATTTGCTTTCCCTGAAATTTACTTGCCCTAGACCTCTCATAATTGATTTTCTGTCATTTAAGCCTCTACTCAAATGCCATGCCTCTTCAAAGAGAGCTTTTCTGAACACTGTATGAAATGTTATCCACATGCCCAATCACTTCCTAAACTATTACCCTGTTTTATTTTCAATATTGCACTTATTTCTCTGAAATTATCTTATTGATAGTTGTGTACTTATTTAACATACATCTTCTCTACTAGAATCTCATCACAACAAAGGCTGGGATTTGTATGTCTTGTTCACTCCATACTCCCAGTGCCTAGAAAATGACTGACATACAGAAGCGTCCCTACAAAGATAGAAAATTCACACTGTTCTAAAAATACATCTGTCTATGTTGTAAATTGGCTGACACTGAAGGGGCAAATCAAACAACTAGAATAGCAACAAATATTTCAAGTGAAGCAAGAGAGGGTTAGACAGGCAAAAGTTATCCAAGGAATTTTGCACATTAGCAACAAGATTCCAGCCACCTGGACTAGACTTGGATTCCTGAATGACCAGGAGATGGCAACAAGGCCCCCAGTCTGGGTTAGGGATTACAGTAGTCTCAGCCTGTAGGTAGACACAGTATTAGGCAAGGGAATCAATCAGAACTAAGGAAGAGGAAACAAGGTTGAATCCTAGGATGGACAAATCTAGCAACAACAACAAAAAAGGATTGTTGTAGGCAAGACAGTTGACCAGTAATCAACCCTGAAAGTACAGGTTTCCAAATCTGATGGCAAGTGGCTTGGTGAGGGTAAGCAATGCGGAACCTTGCCAGTCTTGACTCAGAAAACAGAGAGTGACTGAATTCTTGAACGTGCCAAAAGGGATACAGCTGAAGGTGGGGGTGGATCAGGAAGCCTCATGCTAGTAAGGAGCTAGGGAGGACAGGGTCACACAGAGATGGAAGCTGACAGCTTCTCCTAGCAGCCAGCCTCTGCAAGAGTTAATCAGCGATCTCACGGTTCTCAGAGGCAGCCGAAGATGAATAGCTGTGTGCTGTGATTACTCTTCCTTTTAAACTGTCTTGTGTCTCCATGTTATAGGCAACACTTTCTGGAGTAAGTAAATCATGCCCAGCATTCATCTCACACATACAGACAAATAGGAACCAGCATTTCTCCATGGTAAAAAGATACTGCTATTTATCTGCGGCTGGTGGGTATCCTGAATGTCACTTCCTTTCTCTGTTGGACTACAAGGCTCAGAGGAAGGACTAGCTTTCCCTGTCAGGGATTCAGTTTAGACCTGGTTAAGGGTGACTACTTAAAACAGAAAAACACCATTAAGAAATGGAATCAATTGTGCCAATTCTGTGTGGTTTTAATTAGCCCATGTAACAGACTCTCCATAGCAGTATCTGCAGTAGGTCTTTGTTCAACCTTTACAAAGCATTAGTTGAGATGGACTAAATGTGTATTAAAACAGGGGTTCCCAACCTACGGGCCACATGCCAGTAGCAGTCAGTAGCCTGTTAAAAGCCAGGCTGTACAGCAAGAGGTAAACAGCTGATGAGCTAAGCTTCATCTGTATTTGCAGCCACTCCCCAGAGCTAGCATCACTGCCTCGGCTCCACCTCAGATCATCAGGCATAAGATTCTCATAGGAGCATTGGTTCCTGGTACCAAAAAGGTTGGAGACCACTGTACTAAAAGACTGTATAGTTCTCTAAATAGAAAACTTAAGCTGAGCAATATTTATGTATTTTAATTTACTTGTATATACAGGTTTCTCCGGCTATATCTAGTCTGGCTATATATTAACTTTAGAATCACATACAGACTATAAGCCCAAATGGGGGCATAGAAACAATGTCAAAGAAATTGTTTTTGATCTGGTCCCAACCTGTGGTCTGATGCCTTCAACACCTCTGCATCTCATGTGTGTGTATTTAAGGAGAACTTGGGGTGTCTTAAGCAAGTAAGCCCACTCTTATTTAGAGAGTGGGCTCTGCATCCCTGGCTCTGCATCCCCTTCCTATCCACAGGGTTCTGCATCCTTCAGAGTCCACCATCACATGTGGCAGCCAAGGCAGTATGAATGGCAAGATGCCAAGAGCTGCTTAGCGTTTTCTTTTGTTGTGGAGAATGCTTCTTTCCCTCTTTTCTCTCATACTTTTTGGATGGTACTGATAGTAACAATGATAATAAGTTTAATGATAGCGGTGAATTGTTGGACACTGGTTACTATGTGTCTAGTACTATTCTAAGTGTTTTACATATAATTCATTTGGTTCCCATAATAACCCTATAAGGCAAATGCTATTTTACTGATGAAGACTCTGAGGAACAGAGAAGGCAACTTGTCTAAAGCTGTTTTTGATACAGTATTCTATAGAATTTTAGTGAAATAGCTGGGTTTTCTTACATACACATACACACAGAAGAAAAGAAAGATATCCTCAGAAATAATTAATGTTTACAATTACAGACATACATGTACACAAATACATATATAAATGGTATCACACTATACAAAATGCTTTTAATGCAATTTTCTCACTTCCTATTTTTAGGCATGAAATTATGTAATGAATATAGATTTCCCAGCATCTTTTTAAACAGCTGCATTGTATTCCATTGTGTGAAGATACCATAATGTATTTGACAAATACCTTATTTTGAACATTAGTAGAATTTTATAATTTTTTTTTCTATTCAACTAATGCTGAAATGAACCTCTTTGGGCCTGTATCTTTAGACTGTCTTGTCATTTTCCTAAGATTAAATTCTAAAAATTGCCTTACTGAATCAAAGGGAAAGCACATTTCAATTTTGATAATATATTGCCCAACTGCTCTCTAGAAAGTTTGTTGTATCAATTTAAATTTACAACGAAGCATATGAGCGTGCATGTTTACTGATGCCCTAGGCAGCATTGGATACTATCAATATTTTTAATAATTTTCAACTTAATAGGTAAGAAATGGCATTTCATTGATGTTTGATTTGTGTTTTCTTGATAGCTAATGAGTTTCAGCATTTTTTAATGCTAAAAACATATGTGTCTATTCTTTTATGAACTGCCTAACCTGTCTGTAGGCATTTTCTATTGGAATATCTTCTTTATCTTACTGATACAGTGAGCCTTACAAAGATTGAGAAAACTAAACTTTGACTTTTAATATCTCTTGCAAATAATTTTTAGTTTGTCTTTTAATGTTTAAGGTGTTTAAGTAGATGACTGGATAAGGTCTTAATTTTGCTACTCACAAGTTATGGAATTTTATGTAGTCAAATTTGTTATTAGTCTTTTTGTTTCAGCCACATTTTAAATATTTCACAATCACAAAATTACATAAACATTTATTTATATATTCTGTTATATTAATTTTCTCTAATCAAAACTTTAAAACATTTGGAATTTAATTCTGTGTAAGTTATAAAAGAAGGCTCAAAATTGTTTTTTTTCAGTGCTATATACTTGCCCCCAATCATATTTTATTGAATAATCTATTTAATAAATAGTTAATTCTTTCCCTAATATGTTAAACTGACATCATTAATATCTACCAAATTATTATACTTACTTAACTTAGCTTCTAGATTTTCTTTTTAGTTTTATGGGTCTGACTACTTTGATACCATACCACAGTGATAATTTAATTTCTAATAGGGCAAGTCAATCTCATTACTCATTTTTCTTGGTCTTTTCATGACTATTCTAACACAATTATTCTTCTAAATGAACTTTAGAATAATTTGGTCAAGTTCCAAACAAAAATCTCATCAAATTTTAATTGGGATTGCATTAAATTTATAAATTAATTTGAGGAGAAATGACATCTTTAAAATATTGAAGCCTCTAATCCAGAAACAGGGAAAGTCTCCTGATTTATTAACATCTTTTATGTCCCTAAGTTAAATTTGTAATATTTCTCAGATAGATTTGTCATCTTTCTTCTTAAGATTAGTCCTAGTTATTTTACATTTTGGTTGCTATTGTTTGTTTGATTTTTAATGTATTTCTAAATAGTTTTTCTATTATATAGATAAACTTATTTTTATGTTAATTTGGTAAATGGAAACTATAAAGTGCTTTTCTTCTATTTTTCAGATGATTCTCATTTTTTTCTGAGTAGACAACCTGAATCAGGAATAAATAATGTTAATTTAGTCTCCTTCATAACAATTTGGTTAAATTGTTGTTTTGACATATATGTCTTAATATGGGAACCCTTTGGAGTATTGGAGCAGGGGAGTTTTTGAACAACTTGCAGTTCTAAAAAATTGTAGAATCATTGCTTTGTCTAAAACCAATTCAGCTGACCATTAAACTTTCTCTAATTTTAATTGCAAGATTTTCTTTACATTGTATATCATTCTTAAATTATTTAAAAATTCTAACAGTGAGGAAGAGAGTGAGCAAGAGATTGAGATTGAAGTGGTCTAAATTATGGTGTCTGAAGTCAGACCGATTAGGTTCAAACCCAGCCTCTCTGTTACTTATTAATCATTACTATTTGGGGCTAATTATTTTACCTACATGTGGTTCCCAAATCTGTAAAATGGGGGAAATAATAGCTTCTACCTAATACAGTTGTTGTAAGGAATTACACACATGCATGTAGCACAACAGTACATGTCAAATAGCAACCTCTCAATAAACATTTACCATGTTTATTTATAATTTTGCTTAGTTACCAAATCTTGCTCTCACTTGCTGCTTGCTATCCATCAACAGGGCAATCTCAGCAGTTCTTCATACCAGAATACATGCATAAAACAAGTCCAATTCCAGAATCATTGATGATTAATGCATATTTTCATGGCAATTTCATGGGAAGGCAAAATGGTAAAACATTTTTGAAATACCCTTAAATTGTCTCCACTTTTCCCAAGGTTCTCCTTCTGCAGTTGCTGCATTCTTTGTCTCTCTCCTCTGTCTCCAAACCTCTCTTTGCTACCTCCAGAACTGGTACTATTTTTTAAAAATTTTGTAACAGTAAATATACTGCAACAACTGTGAGAAATTTAATTAGATCTCATCCAATTTGAAGTTGAAATCATGCTATACCCTATATCGTTTCCCAGTGCACATCGCCCTGCCCTTTTCTTTCCTACCTTGATATTTAATATATAGCCAATCCAGTAAGATTAACTCCTTAAATGCCTGAAAAGACAGAGAAATCATTTTCTACATTTCAATTGAGAGTCAACATTTGAATACCATTATTAATCAATGTAATATATTTATGTACTTACTATTATATTTGGATACAAAAAATATGATTCTAGCAACTAATGTGCAATGTATACCATTTACATAATCATCAGAGAAAGAGAAGACTGTTCTAAATTATTGATATTCATATCTGAGATGAGCAATAAGATGACTGGTTAGGTATGGTTATCTTTCTAGTAGTGCCCACCTACCAGCCCATCCCTATGCTGAAAGAGAAGTAATTTGATTTTTGGATCACATTAAAAAATCATTTATAAGAAGGATATCAATATGGCTTTGTGTTTCCTTATATTTTCTGATTAGATTTTTCAGTTGTAAGATGATATTTAACTAATAGGGGTGGTAATGAGTATAGTGTCACATTCTTGATAAAATTTTCGTTAGATCACATCGAGGATACATATAGCATGTCTGCTGGCAGTGAATTTCCTCAGTTTTTGTCTTAAAAGGTCTTTTTTCTTCTCTTTTGAAGGATAATTTTGCTGGCTATAGAATCACAGATTGGTGGTTTTTTCTTCCCCTACTCTATATAACCCACTCTACTTTCTTCTTGCTTGCATTTTTTTTTCTGACAAGATCTGTTAATGCTTAGTTTTATTGCATTGTATTGTTAGAGTGCCAAATGTATAATTTCAAATGAGGAAAATGTGTTGAGGTTTTATTAGTGGGTTAGAATCTAAGAATATTTGTGGAAAATGCCATGAACTCTGGAAAATGTGTCCTCTGTAGGTCATACAATTCTGTTGTAGTACATATAACTTTCTATTTAAATCTATTAAAAAGTGAGACATATCTTTGAATTTCTCAATTGTACTTTTATTAGTTTCTCTTTATTCTTATAGATTTAAAAAATTTAAAAGCTATGGTATTTAGTAAATTTAAATTAGAATTATGATAACAATTTCATATTGTATAGTCTAATTACTTCCTTTTTTCCTTTCTATGTCACATAAATTTTAGTTGGAATTCTAATAGTACTTTAGACATTTTTAGGTTTTTAAAAAAATTTCTTTAGTATATTTCTACCCCTATACACCTATCTAGATGAACTTAATTTTAAAACATTACCTATCAACAGTATAATTTAATTTTTGTATTATTATATTTTCTTTTTAAAAATTTTCTATTGATTCAGAAACTACTCACTTTATTTTATTCTAATAATGGTTACCTGTTTTTTTTTTCTTAAAGCATACTGAACTTTCATTTCTCTATCACAGTGAATCAAATAAACATTATCTATTGATTTCCCTACCCTATTTCCACTCATAAACTCTAGTAACCATGAGAACAGGCATATAAATAAAGACTTGAACCTAAAACATGACAAAATAAAATAATATAAGCCCCATTTTCTGTTCCACAAAGGCAAGTACTATTTCGATGATTTTTAAAAATGTACTCCCTAACACTAAATAGTATGTTAATACTGTTATATGTAGTCTCAGCTGAATTTAACCAGTCTTTGTATAGACCCTCCCGAGTACCATTCACCCAAGTAACTGGGGCTCCTGGTTCCTAAAAGTATAGAGTATTTTGTGATGTAAACTATATTCTTCACTTTCTCTGCTGGCAGCTTAGGATCCAGCTTTCCTCACTTAGCTGATAGTTACACTCATTCATTGACTTCTCGCATTTTCAATTTTGTTGCTAGTATTTTTTTTTTTTTGCCATTTCCAATTTTTGTCTTCAAACATTATTTGACTTTCATTTTAATGAGATTTCGAGAAGAAATATTACTAAAGGCATGTTGAATTTGCCATTTTTTTTTTACCACAAATCCTTGGAATTTTTTTAATCCTTGAAATTCAACATGTTACCAGAATATACCTTTAGAGCATGTCTTCTTTATCAGTTCTACCTGTGTTCTCAGTCAGGAATTTGATTCTATAGATCTAAATTTTTCCTTCGTGTAGGGATATCTATCTTCTATTATTTCTTCATTCTTCTACTTTGTTTCACTTTCTAAAATCCTATTTTAGAATATATCTTAGTCTATTTGGGCTATTATAACAAAATATCATACACTGGGTGGACTGTAAAGGCCAATATCAAAACACTGGCAGAATCTATGTCTATTGAGAGCTTACTTTACAGTTCATAGACAGCTGTCTTTTCACTGAGTCCTTACATGGCAGAAGGGACAAAGGAAGTCTTAGGGTATCTTTTATAAGGACACTAATCCCATTCATTATGACTCTGCCATTGTGACCTAATCGCCTCCAAAGGCCCCACATCCTATTACCATCCTATTGGGCATTAGGTTTCAATGTGCATTTTTGGAGAATATGAACATTCAGTTTATAGCAAATAGATTGTATCTCCTGGATATATTCTTCATTTTTATAATCTTTTTACTCATCATTTCCATATGTTTTAATGTCAATTTAATTTTTCACAATATTTAAAAGATAATTCACTACTTTGTTGTACTTTGTGGGTTTTTTTATAACCATATTTTTCATCTAGAAACTCCTTAATGATCTCGGATGATCATTTTTTGAGAGATGCAGTGCCCTCTTAGTATCAGTGAGAGCATGAATTATGGATATTTTTAAGTTCCTTCTTGGTTAGGGGAATGTATCTATTTCATAAGGGAATGTTAGTCCTGATTTTTAAGAATCATCCTCTTATATATGGACCAGTGAATCTTTTTGAATGGCTGTGATAGTTTTTTAATCTATAAATTTTTAAAGAAATAAAGTACACCTGGAAAGAGTGTGGTACCGTCTTTGGAAGCCACTGGGAATGAGTAAAATTTACAAAGTCTAGGAGCACTATATTATAGCTGAGAGAAAAACTATGATGGGGAACTGTATGGAAGAACTGAAGTGACTCAAATCATGCCATTAATCTCAGCAGAAATCCTCTCTAAATTAGACCTGGTTGCTCTTGAACTTGTTTGACTCACTGAGGTAAACTTATCTGAATCCCCTCTCTCCTTTATGGTTTAGCTCCCGGCCCTGTTTGTCCTTTGATACTTTCTTTAAAGGTTTGACTCTGCAAGGACTAATGCACATTTCTCATCTTTCCTGCTGCTTTTTCCAACAGTCAACAACTGTCTCCAATTTCATTACTGATATTTATATTATTATTAGTCCCAACAACGACTCCAATGCTTTAATTAGCATAGTCCACTTCAACTTTTCCCATTTAGTTCCAGGAAGAGAGAATACTTGTCATCTGCAATGGATGATTACTGACTTTCTTATTAAATGAATTGTTTAAAACACGAGAGTGAATGCCTTTTGCTGTCTACAGAAAACTGTGTTGGACTGATGATTCTTTAGTGAAAATAATATTGAAACTCTACTTTGTTTTTTATTGTTGCTCAGAAACTCACACTGTATCACTCTGAAGATAACATAGTCCAAATCCATAATTCTTTTCTTAAACCCTTACGACCAGATGTATTCAGAATTCCACTTTTTTAATAATTATTTTAGATAGTTAGTAAAGAACAGATACCATGTGTTACCTAACCCTTCCAGCAAATTTTGAAGAAGCACATCATGATCAAATGTGTAAAAATGTATGACTGCTGATTCTGAATGAGATAAATAAGAATGACTAGTCTCTCCCAAATCAGGTCAGGTTTTGTTATCAAAGGAGCTTTAAAAAACCTTTTTATTTTCAGATCTTTTATAGTAAAAAGATTATGGCCTTCTCTTGCTCTGTCAGTTTTATTCCATTGATTAGTTAAAATACAGTAATAAAACCTAACCTGGGAAGCAGAAAAAAGGATGGTAGGGTCTTCCAACAAACAATGGAAGTTAAAATCATATTTGGAAATGTTGTTCCACTTGTTTGTATTGACTGTTTCTCTCCAGAAGCATAGTTTGGGATAATATTCTTCATTACAGTCCAAGGTCATCAAGCATTTTGATGTGTATGACTGGGAGACAGAATTTGATCTCTTGAAATTAAGATATTTTTACTAGGTGAGATGGAGCATGTAGGAGGGGCCTCTTGAGTTTACAGAGATTTCTTTATGGCTTCACCCTGCCCTTTTTTCAACACTTCCAAAATAATTCTCACTGTGAATAGTTCCAGTGATTAGGCCTGCAAGAGAGCTTGGTTCAATGTGCATTATAATTCATTGCCATCCCTGGGGAATGTTTCCTATCAATCCTCATTAAAGCTGTTATTTACAGGTCAGATGGTGGAGGAATTATTACACACATTTAAGAACCTAAAAAGCAGATTGTCAAATTATCCCTGGAGCTGGGGGAGGAGAGAAAGTTGGGAAGTAAGGAAGGAAAGAAAGAGAGAAAGAAGAAAGGAGGAAATGGAGTGGGGAGGGAGTGAAGGATATTTTCTAATCTCATTCATTCCTTTCTACAATTAAGTACACAAAGCCCCAGAGAGTTGAAGCTTAAGCTCTGTGGTTAAGGTTCTAAGCTCAGGTACCAACAAGTCCTAAGCCTCCAGCTTGCCCTCTTATATGCTCTTCTCTTTTTTTTTTTTCTTTTTCTTAGAGCTTGGCAGAGGTAGGGCCATGGAGGGACTTACTCTTATGAAGTCTCACTGGCTTCTATTCAAATAAATTTAAGTGGAGTGTGTTGGGAGCCATGTTTGATGAGTGCCCTGCAGAAAGGGTTAAAGCTGCTTGCAAAGCTAGAAGTTTGCAGGGTTGGCAGACTTTGTGGTCTGCAGGTGCAGGAGGAAGGAGTTCTGATTAAGACTCAAGGCAAAGAGTTGAATAGTCCTTGACCTAAGGAGCAAAGATGTTTTGAGAACACTTGGTCTCCTGTGTGAATGTTAGCAATTGTATTGGATATCTGTGGGTTTCGCTTCTCATGCTCTTCCAAGGGTATAAATATGCTGTGCTAAATAAACTCGGGGCCACAGACTTTGAGCTGTGTGCCCTCCTGCATAACTTTCTGTCTTCTTTTTTCTTAGTCCCCGCTCCCCCTTTCAGGGACCCTCTTCGATCCTGGTAGGCTGGACCTAACAGGAGTGGCTTAGGCCTCTAGCTTGCAGATATGTGGTAAATGTTCCAACCTGGGTTCTACCATTTCAATCATGTTACCTGACTGCTGAGATATTCAGTAACTTCTAGGATCTCTAACACTAGCACCTCAGAACTAGGGGGGCATCAGGAGCCACTTCTTATTTTTGCAGAAAGAAGCAAGAAGGAGGAAATCAGAAATCAAAGAGAGTTTCTCTCTGTGTTCTCTTACAGTCCAGCTTGGCTCAGGCACGGGGAACCCACTGACTGTAGAGCCGACCTGGGCACGCCCCATGGCTGGTACAGCAACCACTCTGCACTCAGCTCTCTTCCCTGTGCTGCCCTTGCTCTGGCCCCATGTTCTTCCTACTTCAAAATTCAGCCCTGGACCTCTGGACATATACACTACACTATGGTTTATGGCATTTGCACCTTAGCTCTCCTTTGTGGGGTCTGCCTTCTATCATCAAATTCATCCCTCCCAGGAAGTTCTTTACACCCTTATCATGCTTATTGGGGCCAAAGGCAGGGCTGGCAGGGAGCAGAGGAGTTAAGTGCTCCCTTGAGCAGTCTCTCCAAAGGCAGAAACTTTTCAGACCTTGTGGCAAGTAGGAACGCTGGTAAGAGGCTGTGCACTACCTGCTCCCCACCCCCTCACCCATCAGGATGGAAAGACGTGACTGTGTTTCTGCCTGGAGCCCAGTGCTCCTGTGACCTGACTCTTCTAGTGACAGGGAAATCCAAACCCTTTTCTCTAAGTCACACCTCCCATCAGAAGAGGGAAGAGAAGATAGAAGGACATTCTTCTAGCTATGGCTATAAAACAGAGCTTCGATGGCTTCCCCTCCCCCTAGGGAGAGTGCAGCTCTAAGAGGCACCCTCACACCTGCCTGCATTTTAATTAATATCATCCCACCATCTATCAACAGCAAGTCAACATGCTTCACACCAGGGGAGAAAAACAATCCTCGCCTTGTCAGCCCTACTTCTCCAGGAGCAGCTGAGGGTCTCAACCCCACCCCCAGACTCTGCAACCTCTTTTTCCCTGGGGGCTGTTGACAGGGTGCAGTGCAGCTTGCCATGAAGATGGCTTTGGCATCAGAAGGTGGCAGCATGGGAACGTGGCAGAGTGGGTTGGGGCCAGCTTACAGCCAGGCACAGGCACTAAGTACCAAGTCTGCACTCAGGGCTTTCCAATTCTCAGAGCAATGCTATGCACTGGGAATGTCTGTCCCCATCTTAACAGAGGAGGACTGGGGTTTGGAAAAGTGCAGGAACTGCTGAGGTCACACTGCTAATACAGGTTCAGGCTGGGCATCTGAATACAGACCTGGCCCCTGGATCTCTCAGGGTGTTTCTATCTCACTTCTCCCATACCCCATGGCAGCAGCCTGGGGAGGGGCTGGCCTTGAGTGCTCTCTTGATGACAGAGCTGGTAGTGGAAGGGTCTTCCTTCTCTCATTGCCTCAGCTCCCTCTCCCTCACACATCACAGTCATGCCCTTGGGACACTGCTCCGTGTACTGGACTTTAGAGTGTTTTCCCAGATGATCAGCACCTTTTCTTGGGATATTAGTTAATTGCCTGACTTTAGCAGCAGGGTGAGATGAGCTCTCTCCTTTAGATGGAGACAGGAGGTAAAAGTAGGCCAGACCACCTATTGGCGGTTGTAGTGTGGGAGTCAGAGCGGTATGTAGTTGTGACCAGGAGTATGGTCATTAGTGTTTCTCCATGCATAAGTGGAACAGCCTGCTCTGAGTGTGTGGGTAGGCCATCATTCTAGCTTGAGCACAACATTATGGGACAGAGTGGCACAGATGCACCCAGGCTGTCAAACTTCTCTGAGCCCCATTTTCTTCATCCGCAAAGGGGCAATGAGGTGATTCAATGGTATATGGTATATATATGCTATATGGAAAACCAGTATGGTACTTGGCATGTGGTGAGCACTCAATAAGTTGTAGGTGCTAAATAGTGCTAAATCTACCTAATTACCATATCATCCATCTTTTCCAAGGAGATAAAAAGACTATCAAATGTTTCGTTGTCATCCAGACATACTTGCTCCCCTCTATTTCCATAGTCAATAAGCCTAAAAAGCAGTGAAATAAAGGAGTCTGGTTCTTTGTAGCTACTTCCTAGGGAATAATCACTCAGTCTTAGGGGTCACTGCCACCCTTCCAAGGGCTCAGAAAGACTATACCTTTAATAATACTGTCACATGTGACATACTTCTGAAGCCTAAAAGAAAGAACCTCACTCTGCCTTCCTCTTCACAGGGCTAAAAGACATGTCCTTTTCCTGAGCCTACCTTTTCCCCTTGCTCTTCTTGGTGAAATTCTAGATTCTGGAAAATCTTCATTTGCCTTTAAAGCTGTCTTCTGTCACCTTTACTAAAGGAAACCCCACTCAGCTGGGTCCTCATCTACTTGGTAACAATTGTCCAATTTCCAGCCTCACTTCCTTTAATTGCACAATTGCCTGAGCAGGTGTCCTCCGCAGCCCCCCTGCTCCCTGCGAGATAATGACTTCCTTTGTGCTCAGCCCAGCAGGAGTGGTCGTCCTGGAGATGCTGCTGCCCCATACTCTAGGGACTGAGTCTCTCTGCCTGCCTAGGAATTCTGTCCCAGGTGATTCCGATGGAGGTACTCAGGCCTTCCCAAAGGACATAGGCCAGGAAATCGGGTCTAAATGGGACCTCAAAAAAAGCAGGTCAGAGAAAAGAGCGATGGTGAGGGGATGTGGAGCAGACTATGAGTCAGGACTTCAGGTGTCAGAGAGAGAAATTCCTCCGTGTCCTGGAGAACATCTCAAGGTTTCCTAATCCAGATAAAGATGGTCATTTCCTTTTCAGAGTTCCTGAGCCATTCTTTTTAAGAATTATTAGATCTTAACTTCTGTTGCCCCATTACCTTTGTAGAAATTTGGTTTCCCAAAATTTGCAATGTACTTCCTTTTTCTCTCTAACTCTTTTTCTATTTCTTTCCTGGATTCTCTTTAATTTAGCTCCCTTGGAAACAGCTTCTCAGTCTGAGGAAATAAAAATGCTTTCTGAAGTGGGGAAGTTACCACAATGCCCACTTGGCAGTGCCAGAGCCCAAGATATAAAAGGACAAGAGCTTTCTAGGTGGCACAAGAAGATGGAGTAGAACAGAGGCAGGAAGAAAAGTGGTAAAGACGATAGGAACAAAAATAAAATACTTTCTTTTTCCACTTTTTTCTGAACCCATAGGCCTTTCTGGTGTGGATCATAATGGCGGGAGTGATGGTAGGAAGGGGGCTGGATGACTGTCAGGGAGATAGTGGTAACAATAGTAGTGGTGGGAATGGAGGTGATAGAAGTGGTGATATTAAAGATAGTGAGGGTGGTGGGCATGATTAGAACCATCATCTGGAACCATCATTCTTCATACTTCACGTCTAATCCAACCCTACCCATCTCATAATATATAAAGGAAAGGAATATGGACTTAGAAGTCAGAATTTCTAATGCTTGTATAAATGTATATATCTTATTTTGTCAGTTCTCAATTTGCTCATCTGTAAAATGTGGAGATCAGAGTAGATGGATTCAAATTTCCCTACCACCTCTTAAATTTCAGATTCAATTCTAGATCCATTTTCTCACAAACACTCTAGGCCACAAATCTCCCGTTTCTCTTTGTTTTTAGAACACTTGATGCCTAAACCAATGTTTTCTTTGGTCATCAGCTTAAACTGCTATGCTAATAGCAATGTCCTAGTCTTAGGCCTTGGGCTCCTGTATGGCAAGGGCTATTTTTAGTTCCATGCTTGGAACAATGGCTCACATATGATAGACATTTAATACATGTCTGATGTTCCCTGGAGATGAAGACTCAACCAACATTTACTGCATTCCAGGCCATGACACAGGTCCTGGGGATAAAGAGATTTAAAGGAATATTTTCTGACTGTGAGGAGGTAGCAAGCAATTCAAGAAAGCACAATGTGATCAGTTTTATAACACACAGAACAAAATGAAATGGCCTTGCTAATGAGGTGGCACAGGTAAGGTAGGATGCAATGATTTCATATAAATCTTGGAAGATAACTCTTGTCTCTCCATTGACAAGAAGAAGGCACTCAGACACACAGAATTGAAATACCACATGTCAATGTTGAAAGGGTGGACCTAGGGAATAGTGGACTGGTGGGAAGGCTGCAGTTTGACGGTGAAGAGAGTGGCAGTGAAGGGTTTTAGGCAGGAGTGCCACACATTCCCAGCATTTTCAGAAAGGCCCTCTGATGGCAGGTTAGAAAATGGACTTGGATTCAATAAAACAGAGGCAGAAAGATGCAATAGGAAAATTTCTTAAGTGTAGGCTTTATCTTGAGACCTGACAAAACATAGAGGTATTAGGACTGAAAAGGGGCAAAGGGCAAATATTCAAGGGGGACTTAGCAGGAGGGATCTATAAAATTCAATGACCAATTAGATCTAGAAGGCGAGGAATGGGAATAAATTTGTACTGGTTCTAAAATTTCTTGTTTTGATAAGAGGTCCTATTAGACAGGATGTGGGAAGGAGGGTTGATGATGAGATTAAGGTGAAACCATTTCTCGTTACATCTTTGATCTCAGTGTGGTAGATATGTAATAGACACTTGAAGAGTAAACCTCTTTCTTCCCATCCCTTCCTTGCCCACTGCTCAGCAACTCATGAGGTTCTTCTGACCTGAAGGATGCAGAATCAGGCTGGGAGGAGAGAGCAGAGGGGCCCCATGGATCCAAGTCATTGGTTTCACTTCTCAATGACCAAATGCCTCTGTCCCAATGAGACCCATCTCATTTTGAAGGCCCCCAAAGAGGTCTCAGCTTGATGTGGTTGAGTAGGGGGCTCTATTTTTTTCTTTTTTCTTTTTTTTTTGGGGGGAGGGGGAATTTTTTTTTTTTTTGGACTAAAAGCCATTTCCATTTAATGCCTTTTGTCTCTTCATCCAAGCAAATGCCGGTGGGATCTGGCAACCTGAGTTCAATAGCCAGTCCTTTTGGTCTTTCAAAGGCTATGAATGTAATAAGAGCACTCAACCCTTCTGAAGATATGCAAATCTGTGCATTTAAAAGATTTACATTCATCCTTCACAGGCCCTGAAATATAAATATGAAATACCCAGAACCTTGTCACTTCAGTAATAATTAAGCTGATGGCCTATTATGTTCGATTGCAAATCAATATAGTATCTTTTGGTGCCACTTGAGTTCTTGAGGGTTGGCACGGGGCCAGCTCCAGTTATACAATTGAATTGCTGCAGCTGCCTGGGAAACTTCGCTGCCATTCCCATTCAGGAAGAATAGGCGGGTAACAATGGTGACCAGCCTCCCTGCAGTAATTGTGTACGAGGACACATTTCCAATGGGGTTTTTGTTCAGCAGGTGCTGTTATTTTAGTTTAATTTGAATTCTGAAATATGGAGGAGAGAAGGAGACTAATCTTAACAGCATCTAACCTACAGCTGTTCGAAAGAGGCCAGCAAACAGCATATGTTGCTTAGATGGAAATCATAATTACTCATTCTCCCTGGGCTGTTGGCCCACCAACGTGGAGCCTCTGAAATTAGCCAGCATTTTTCCGGCATTTTCCACAGTGGTGAGGCCTCTGCAGAGCTTGGGAAGAGCTATTCTAGAGTGGCTCACCCGCCAAGAGGCTTTTGCTGCTGCTGCGTCTCCTCCTTCTTTGTCGACCTTCTTTCTCCTTCTTGGTCAGCTGAGATGAGTTGCGGATGCTACAGAAAACGCATTCTGGGTTGGCTTCCTCATTTGGGACTGCTGTGGGGAGGCATTGGGAGCACTGGAGATGGTTGGTGGCGACCCTGCACCAGACTCTCTTTGGGGCAGAGTGACCCATACCCCTGGGTCAGAGCTATGTAGGCAAGAAGAAAACCTGAACAGTAAGAATCAGTGTAGATGCTCTGATTGGGATAAGAAATAATGTCCACAGGGTCTGCTACCCTCTATGAAACTTTCAAATGCTTTGTGTTTTTATCTACATTCTCATGACATCTTCCAGAAAGAGATGACAGTATTTCCAATTAATAGAGAGGGAAGCCAAGGTGCTGGGATAATTCCAAAACAGAAATGACATTACTGGAATGTAAGTCCTGGAATTTAAAATTCCATATCCTTTCCTTATAATCAGATGCCTCCCTTTTTCACTCTAGTGACTTCCTTTAGCTCCCTGGTTGACAAAAAGTCTTAAAAAAATCAGCTTCCTTCATCTTCTAAATCTATGGTAATGAACACAAGGTCATGTCCAGATTCCTCTGGGCTCTTCATCTGAAACTGATGTTTGCCTGATTTGGAGGCTGGGATTAAAAAGTCAGAGGTGTGGCATAACAAATGTCAAGGCCTCTTTCTGTTTCTCCTTCTTACCTTTTCCCTTCATCTTCTTCCTTCCTTCCTTCCTTCCTTCCTTCCTTCCTTCCTTCCTTCCTTCCTTCCTTCCTTCCTTCCTTCCCTTTCTCACTTCCATCCTTCCCTCTTTCCTCCTCCGCTTCCTTTCACATTTACTGAGCCCCTGCTCTAAGACAGGCACATGACTAAGCCCTAAATAGGGAATGCAAAGATGAACAAGGTAAGTTCCTGGTCCTCAACAAGCCTAGTCCAGAAGCAGATGAAGCCCCACAAAATAGTAAAACAGCTTGATTGTTGCCCTAAGAGTGAGATGTACAAAGTACAGGGGTCCTGTATGGATGGAGGTTTCATGGGGAGGTGACCGCAGAGATAGATCATGGAGGATGTGCAAAAGTCTTGCAAGTGGAGGAAAGGGGACATGGATTCCAGCCCTGGCATGAGTCACTGGTCTCATTCTGTCACGGGCCATTTATTGATAGGGAATGAGGGAATTAAGGACTTGGGAAGTGGACTGATTTAGCTAGGCCCTCTTTGGGGCATCACATTCAGGGCTGGCAGCCTCAGGATGAACATTTGATGTGAGGTGTGACCTGAAGAAAAGGGCTGGTGTGTGTAGCAGGGATCTGGCCCACGTGTCTGTTGTTAGTCCCTCCTGACTTGCTGACTTGTCCTGAGTATGAACGAAACGGTGCTTCAGCTCATGCTGAGGCCATCAGGAGAAATGTGGGCAGTTCCTAGAGCCCAGGGCCTTGAGGCTCACAGTAAGTCTCTGCTCTCTGTCAGAAATTTCTTTACCCTTTTTTTTTCCCCAGAGAAAAAAAAGTCACTTCTTCAGGCTAACCTTCATTCTCACCTTGTCCTTGTTCTGGAATGATCCTGGCTATGAGGTATAGAATGAGCCCTAAAGTCATACCAAGCTCAGGGTCAGCTCCAGAGAGGTTACAAGTCTCATGGTTAAGAGCTTGGCTTTAAAATTGTATAGCTCTGGGTGCCAGAACAGATCTAAAGAGGATGTAAGGGATGGACTTTGAGGTCAGACTACCTAGGGCTGGAACCTGATTTCATCACTTCTAGCTTTGTAACTATCACTTAATTGTCTGATCTACAAATGGGAGGGAGACAGATTGTTAGAATTAATAGATTTATTGTGATGGTTAAATTAAGTAGTACATTTAAAATATGCACAGGGCATTGCACTCAGAGCCCATTAATTTTTAGCTGCTCGTAGTGATGTAGAAGCAGCAGTAGTAGTAGGAAAACAGTAATGGTAAGTGTCAGGAATAATAGTAGTGATGGTAGTACCGTAGTAATAATAGTGCTAACAGCAGTAATGTAGTAATAGTAATGATAATGATAATGTAGTCCTGCCAGTGGTAATAGTAGTAGTGGCAGTAGTAGTAGAGATAATGGTAGTAATGTAGTAATAGTAGTGCTAATGTAGTATTTCTAATAACAACAAAGTTTTTACACCTCATCTTAACTGAAAACTGGGCAAATACTATCTCTCACATCTGTGATGATGTTAAGAAATAATTCAATTTCACAGACATTTCCTGAGCAGTTTGAACATATGTGAAATTGTCTATAATCCAGAGTCTGTCACATGGAATTTCACCAAATGCTAGATAAATATGAATGTGAAAGCCCCTAGTGAGTTAAATAACTGGTGCTTTCCTTCACGATTCTTTCTTTGCGGACAAAGCCTGGTCTTTCACAGGAAGGAAGCTCAACAGTGTCAACTGTACAGTATGAACCAAAGGTAGGGACTATGTTGTCCCTTTCACCATTGGTTCCTGGTAGCCCAGCACTGTGCCTAGTGTAGAGACTATTTAAGTAAGTAATAAATTGGTTTAATGAATGCTTGTTGAATAAAAGCTGAACGAAAGATGCTGGGCTGCCTACGTAAAAGACCATGGGGATCTTAGAAAGGTCTTTAGCAGAGGAAGGTTATGACTATTTGGCTCCTAGACTTTGATTAGGACAGGAAGGAAAGAAACGCAGCTCTGGGGTCCACCTTGGATGGAAGAGCTCAGGGTTCTCTTTGTGAAAGTGGGGAGAATCTGCTTTGGAACAGTCCCTCTGCCTCTATGTTTTTACTTTAAGCAAGCTAAGCAGACCCAGGACGTGTGTGGGTGGAAATTTATTTTGGCAGCTCAAACCGGGAAGGGAAGCCAAAGCCTGAGGCTATTGAGTGAAACAGCACATGTTAATCTCAATCTATCCCTAGTAATCCCAGCAAACATTTTGATCCCAGGAAAGGGTAATCCCAGATTAAGCAGCTTCTGCAAGGACCTTGTTTGGGTGTAGCTCAATGATAAAAGGAGGATACAAGTGAGGTATAGGGAAGAAACACTTTGTCCCTGTGGCCATGATCAGACCCAGAACCCCATTCCAGTACCCAGATTGCGATGTTAGAGGAGGAAGGGTCCCCTGACCTGCCAATGACTGAGGTGACTGCTTTGCATCTAACGGCATGGACATTGAAACATACTGCAATAAATTAATCAATTAATTAATTAAAAGATGAGGCAATCTCTAAGAAAATAGCAATGATACTAAAATACTTGCTCTGTTAGGCCCTGGCACGGTGGGATCATGAAGATATGGCTGAGGGCAGGCTGTCTACACTAGGAATAAACAATCAACTCAAGTGTCAGGGTCTCTTCCCAAAGGCACAGGTGGACCCTGGCAGCTCTGATTCATGAAGTGCTGACTACTCTGCTGATTGGTGTCTCTCTTCATGGATGTACCTCCTAACCTTTCACCCCAAGAGGTAGGTACTTCTCCACCTCTTTACAGTTAATAAATAATCAAAGAATCTTTCATTTTGATTGAGGTAGAGTTATTGACCAATGGCCATATATTCCCTTAATATATTTCTTTGTGTGTGTGTGTGTATTATAGATATATAGATAGAAATAGAGATAGATGTTATGTTTATCTATGTCTCAGTCATAGCATTTTCAACATTAAAATAATTTTAACTATCACATAACATCTCTTTCTATTCCCTTACCACACACATATCCACCAGACACTCATTACATTTTATAGATGGGACAACTGAGTTGCAAGGTAAGGAAGTGCCTTGTCAAAGCATCAGATGAAGCTGGACCATGACTTACATCTTCCTCCTGAAGATTCATTGCTCTCTGCCTCCCGCACTCAGGGTGCTTTTTTTTTTTTTTAAAAAAAAAAACTATTTAGAAAGTGTGACTCTTCTAAATCACCTGTACATTCTTTAGGATGAGTTTTACTTATACTAGTAGACTGAGAGTAATGTTAGCCTATGAGATAAATCATTACAGGCACAAGATAAAAAAGATGTCACCATGGGCTCAAAGGAAATGAGGCCATAAGATTAAAGAGTGCCTGTGTGTGAGTGTGTGTGTGTGTGTGTGTGTGTGTGTGTGTGTGTGTGTAGATATATAAATATGTGTAATGTATACATATAAGTATATTTATATAAGAAGCTATATATAATATAGATATGATATATACTATCTAATGACATAATAACTTCTTATTCATTCACTATGGGTTTATGATTATGAAGTGGAAAGCTTGGATTCAAATCTCGATTCTACCACTTGATTCTACCAAATGAATGCCTTTTGTGTAGTCAACCTTTCTCAACTTTAATTTCCTGGCATATAAAATAAGGATAATAATACTTACTTTCTAGGGTTGTTGTGAGGGTCATATAAGATCATATGCTATGCTAGGAATGCTTTTGGCTTTGAGTGACAGAAATATTCAGCTCTAGTGGCTTAAACACATAGAGAGTTAATTTTCTCACACAAAGAGATATCTGGAGGCAAGCACCTGCTGGTTAGTAGTTCAACTCTACGTGGGATGATATCTATGCAATTCTCTTCTCCTTTCCTTCATTGTTGTAGTATGGCTACTTCAACTCCTTCCATCATTTCCTCAATCCAGTAGGAAGTGGTAAAGGAAAGGAAGAGTGTTTCTGTTAGTAAATCAAAAGCTTTCTGCGGAATCTCACAATAGGCCTCCATTTATTTATCATGCCAGAGCTGTGTCACGTGACCACCTTAGGCTGGAAGTTGGCAAAGAAGAAAAATTGGGAATGATCAACCTACTATATCTGCCAGCATAAAGCCTCCATACTAGGACACAGCTGCATTGGTGTTGAATAAATGCTTTCATTTATCTTCTTTCTGAAAACTCCTATAAGTGTGCCAGAAGCTCTAGAATAGAGGGAAATGGTGGGTTTGGCAAGATGGCAAAAAGAGGGCTGAGATGCTTCTCATTTCCTGGGGAACTGAATTATTTGTTGATAGTCTTGCTCACACAGGAGACTTTATTGGTCTGGAAATCAGGGCTACCTGGTAGGCGAGGTGAGCTCTGCCACTGAGGACTACTAAGGGACAGACATCTCATCTGACCCTACCCCACCCACCCTGGCTGGGCTGCTGAACACTTCCACCTGGATCTTGATCTTTAGTCTTAGCATACTCAACATATCCACAAACGCCTCGGCATCTGGGGGCACTGAATCACCTTTACTACTGGGTGACTGTCCATTAGGGGCTGCATCAGCCTCCTCCTTCCTGGGGCTCTAATGCTGTTAAGAGCCATCTCTTTGAATGTGAGGACCAGTTTCTGGCAGATTGGTGCCTTGTTTCATCCAAAGACAGGGCAGTGCTGATGGCAAAGAGACAGTCAGGCAAGGGAGAGGGCAGTGAGCTGGAGAGGAGAATTCTTAAACAATGGGAAGCAGAGTGAAGTACAGAGGATCTGAGATAGGGAGTATCATCTGGACAAAAGCAAGATGGGTTCTCATTTTTGCTGACTCTCCTCTCTATTTTCCCTTCTGGTCAAACCAAAAACCTATTGCTCGGTCCTCTCTAGAGTCTCATGCATCTCAACTTCTCTTTTTCTCACCCCTTGCTCCTGTCAGAACAGCCTCATCCTGAGCTACATGATCGTGGTCTTCTCTTCAAACCAGATAGTGGCCTGACAGTGTGGAAGGGACACTGGCCTCGCTGGACTCAGGAGAGCAGAGATCTAAGCCTGACTCATCTCCACTGCCCAACCATGTGCATCTCACTTAACTCATCTGTAAAACGGGAAAACAATGCCATTGCTGAAGAGCTTCTGTCAGGACTGAGATAATCAGTATTTTTGAAAGAGACTTCATGGACTACAAGGGCTAATTTGGTAGGAATTTGGGTAGGAAGAGATGGAAGGAGCAGGTGGGCTTCAGGTCTCTTACTCAAGTTTCAATAGGAGTAGCTTTTAGCTTCTATTCTTTTTTGTATGTTGGGCTTCTAGGGAATTATTCATGTGGGAAAAATATTTCTCTGCAAAGAACAAACAAACAAACAAACAAACAAAACCCCCAGAAAACAAAATACAAATCAGAACTCACCAAATTATATCTACCACTTATTATTATTAGGTACTTAATATAATAACAGTTTCTTCTCTCTCGACTCAACCTCTTTTTTTTGAAGAATGGCAATTGCCATTTCCAATGGCTTTTGCTCCATGCACTTTTAAAAGTTAAAAAAAAATACACTAAATGCTTGCCACTTGCTTCTAATTATAAGAATGGTTGGTCCAGTGATTCTGTGTGTTGAGATCACAACTCCGGTGCTTATCTCTTAATCCATCAGTTTCAAATGACCATCCAGGGACTCATCTTTCTTTGGTGTGACTTCTTTCTGCAGCCAGAATTTCCTGGACCTGCCTGAACTCCCATCTCTGTGCAGCTCCCCTTTCACTTAGCTGACCTGATAAATGGCCAACAAGGTCTGGTTTCAGCAATGGGCATATTTCACTAGAAAACAATTAAAGTGGCCAAAACCTGCTGAGATCTAATAAATATTCACTCATCTGCCTGAACAGATGCCAGTTACAGCAGAAGGAAAATACAGCTCCCGAAGTGAGAAATTTTGCTCTGGTCTAGAGCTCCTAGCACAGGTGTCAAAAGAAAAGGGGACGAAGTGAAGATAATATTGCCATAGGAGGGGCATTAGGGAACAAAGACAGGGTGCAGGTTTCTATTCATGTGAAAGTGATACCCCAGGATTCTGTGTATGGATTTGTCCCCTTTTAAGAGAAAATGGTAACTTGGATGTATTTAAGCTCCTTGTTAAAGATTGCATAGTTAGTATATCTTTGGCATCCGGAACAGATCTCTTAGATTTAGAGAGTACTTACTGAGTAAGGCTTAGGGTGTTGGTGTTGCAGGAGACGTGGGGACACTCTTGACACTTATAATCAGATACTTCTGCTCTTATTGGAGGCATGACCATTCCAGGCAAAGTCCAGGAAGATCTAAGTGGGGCAGTGGCTAAATCCAAGAATTCTGAAATTTCAAAGGGGAAATCGCCCCTGTCTGGAGGGGATTAAGGACACCTATGGCAGAAGTAGCATTTAAAATGGATACTGAGATGTGGAAGTGGGGTGAGGGCACTGGAGGAAGAGGGGATTATGCTCACAATGGCTGGGAGGTGAGAGGGCGCTACCTGTGCTGGGAAAATCCTGTGGTTTGGAGACAGAAGATCAGACTGGTTCATAAAGAAACTGAGGTTCAGAGAAAGAAAGTTATGTGTTCAAATTCACACTGCCAATTATTTTCTAATGAAATTCTAGAGTGATAACTAACCAACACATGAAGGAAACATCAGTGGACAATACAAGGTGAGCTTTAGTTAATCACTAATTGAAAAAAAAACTTTGAATTTGGAGGAGATACAGATGAAAAGAGAAGCCTTCATGAAGAGGGTACAAGGGATGTTTCTCAAAGTAATAGGAGAAGAGAAGAAGCAGAGAAAGGGAACTCTCACTGTGGGACCCAGACAGTGGGAGAGGCACCATCTATATCTAATTGATAAAAAGATTAATTTCAGTTACCATTTTTTGTTGACCAATTATATACCAGGTGTTTTATTGACATCACCGCTGATCTTTGAAATGACCCTTTCCAAGAGGAATAATTATTCTAGTTTTGCAGATGAGAAAACAGAAAGTCACAGAGGTTAAACACCTTACTAAAACCACTCTGCTGGCTGTAGCCAAGAGTCAGGAAATAAAAATGTACCTGTCTTTTATACTGTATTGATTCCCATGTTGTTCTTGTCTATTTGTTTGTATACCTGATAATTACAAAATAAATGCCCATTTCATATATAAGAAAACAGTTTCAGGGTGTGTAAATTATTTGCCCAAGGTCACACAGCAAGGATGCTGCATATTTTGTCTAAGGGCAGAGCTTATTCTATTCTATCCTATTCTATCCTATTCTATCCTATTCTATCCTATTCTATCCTATTCTATCCTATTCTATCCTATTCCATTCCATTCCATTCCATTCCATTCCATTCCATTCCATTCCATTCCATTCCATTCCATTCCATTCCATTCCATTTCATTCCATTCCATTCCATAAAACATATTCTTTCATCAGCATGGTTTGAATGGGCTCAGTGCGATGGGGCAAAGCAAGAGTATAAAGAGACAGAGGTTGGAACAAAGGCACCTGCTCCTATCTATCATATTCTGTATGGATCTGAAGAGCACAAAGCCTTGATCTTGGCTCCACCTCTTATTTTCAGCTGATGGCTTTTCAGGCCTCAGCCTGATATTCTTTATTCTTTCTGCATTGTGCTTTGGGTCATGAAAGATGGGAATTACTAAATTTTCTAGCTTCCCTCTCCATGCCAACTTGGACATACTTTTGTACCAGCTCTCTAGCTCCCTAATTTCTGGATAAGTCATTTCATCTCTCTGAGCCTCACCTTCCTCCTCTGTAAAATGGGAATGTCAATCTCTACTACAAAGATTGTGTGGCTAATACATTAAATAATGTTAATTAAGGGTTTAGAAGTATGTCTGGCACACATTTGACACTCCATATACAGTTGTTTTAGCAGTAATATTATCAGTAGATGGTGTGATTGTTAACATTACTATATTGTTCTCCCTCATCACTCAGTCCCCAGCTGCCAGGATCCACTGAACCTGAAACAGCTGGCCAGAGTCTCTGCTGATCTTCCTCTGCTGATGTGGGCTGCTGACAAGATTCCTTTTTGCCATGTGGCAGAAAGGACTGAACTAGAAAGATGGGGGTAGAGTGGGGTGTACCTGGCTGGAAGGCCAGGACTTTCTTGGCAGTAATTCATGAAAGTGATGGTGAGACCTGCGGTAGGAGCAGCAGATAAAGGAGGAGTTGCCTCCTGGCCAACCAAGACTCCCTGGAGGAACCATTTTATGAGAAGGAAATGAAGTCTCTTTCTTTACTCTCTCCTTATTCCTGCCTCACCCTTTTTATTTTTATTTTTTTGCCAACTCTGGGCTCCAGCTGGTCTGGGAGGCAGCTCACCTCTGCCTGGTCATTAACAGTTCATTTGCTTAAATACCCATCATCATTACTGCCAGTGGCTCCTCAGGGCACCATTGCATCCCAGAAATTGCAGCAGACATTCTCCTCTGACTGAT
The DNA here is from genome assembly GCA_004027375.1 of Macroglossus sobrinus. Taxonomy (NCBI): domain Eukaryota; kingdom Metazoa; phylum Chordata; class Mammalia; order Chiroptera; family Pteropodidae; genus Macroglossus; species Macroglossus sobrinus. The sequence goes on from PVKZ01003215.1 coordinate 60,503, forward strand.
GGCCCCACACTCGGCCCTGCCACCTGCTAATGACTCCTGGGCTGACAGCCCAGCCTGGGGCAGCAGGATGTGCAACACTGAAGTAGGTCTGCCTTTCTCCTTGTGAGTCCCTCTGACCCTCACAGTCCTGAGAAGGACTTGACCCTTAAAATGATGATGGCCAAAAACCTCCCAGGAATGAGCAGAAAAGCTTAGAGAAGAAAAGCCCTAAGAGAAAACAGAAGGTGTCCTCAGTGCCCTCTTCAAATCTCACCACCTGTGACCTCTTTTTTGCTCAGCCCCAGGGTATCTGAGTCTTCCTTGCACTTTAGCATGTTGATAGGTGTGAGCCCAAGAGAAAGGAATCCCCCTGACTTGAGTAGCACATCGTGCCGGGCCATGTCGAAGCTCCCTCCAATCTCCCTCCATTCTCCAGGTTAGTGGGTTTGTGAGTGAGTTTCCCGAAGTCACACAGCCAGGATGTGGCAGAGTCAGGATTCAAACTCAATCTGGTCTGAATCTAAGGGCTGTGCTTTTTCTTCTGCTTTCACATCTGTGAGGTAACCCTGCCTTCTTATGCTAAGATTCTCCTTTTCTGCTAGATTCTAGTTTGAGTGAATTTCTGTTATTGTAACTAAGAGAGCCTGTCTAAAACACCTCAAAGACTCAAAAGGTTAGTCTGAATTCTACTTGGTTTGTAAGGTAACTTTTGAAAATCACTGTATAGAATATAACTCATTTTATTTCCTTTATAATGCTATCACAGTTGATTTAAGGCTTTTTTTTTCTGAAATAAAGTTGTCACATTGTGTCCAGAGCCATTGAAATAGCTCAATGTAGTTGTAACAGACTAAGCAAAGTGAACTAGCAGAAGATGAAAAAAGAGGATTAGCAGCTTCTCGGTAACTGTGGGTATAACAGATTTTATACAGCTTTATAGTGAAGAAGAGTGTTTAATTTTTATTCTGAATTTTAAAATATTTATTTAATATTTTTTTCTGATTGACATGGAAAGCCATTGGGGAGATTTGGACAGAGGAGTAACATCATCTGAATAAGTTTTAACAAAATCTCTAGGTAATGTATTGAGACTAGACTGTTGGGGGCAAGGTGTGAGCAAGGAACCCAGTGGAAAGCTTATGGCAATAATTCAGGTAAGGAAGTGGGCAGACTGGGTAGTTGAAGTGGATGTGGCACAAGTGATTGAATGTGGCAATGATGAGTGTCTGATGGAATGGACCATATCTACTTTGTGAGGGCACAGCAGTGATATGTAAGCTCCCATAGGCCTGTCCCAAATATAAACTACTAAAACATTATAAATTTGGGAACTGGTAATAGGGAATCTATTGAATTGAAGTTGTGTGAATGTAAAAGGTTTGAAAATTTTTTATGAGGATTTCAGGTGACTTCTTGGGAAGAAAGGATTCATATCTAAGCCTCTTCATTGTATAGATCATGAAAAGAGTTCAGTGGATATATGTTTATGGGGATGTACAAGGGACCCAGAACTGACCTGGCTATCCACTTGGGAGGCTTGTGCCCTAGCGAAGTGGCTGAGTGAGTGATTTTAAAGAGGGGGAGCCCAGGCCAGGGGAATGGGCTGAGCAGATCTTAGGGGTGAGGGGGTCATTTTCCATGGCCCCTTGAGGACCCACTGTGTCCTGGGCAGGTCTGCTTTAGCTTCCATGGCAGACCCTGTAGCAGGGTGCTCAGCCCCATAACTTCCAGCATCAATAGGCAGAGAGAACACATCCCAGCAGGGAAAGGAGTGGTCAGCAGCAGAGAGTGGGCATCTGTTTGAATTGCCCGCATGTCTGTCTGGACAGCAGGCCTCCAGGTTTATACCTCCTCTGATGTTAGAAGGCGAACACAGATCATGGAATAAATCTCACTCTCCACCCTGCCAAGTGCGATGTAATGGCAGAGCTGACAGAAAAGACACTTGGCAGAACACATCCTTCTACTTGGCATGATATAATTTGCACCACCTCTACTAACTTTTCCTAACTGTTTCCTAAAAATAGTGCTTCAATTAGAAACTGACACAACTTCTGTTGGGGAAGGTGTGAACAGCCGTGAAATGCTCTGTAAGGAACAGGTGAGACCCAGTAGATCATCAAATGCCAAATGATACACTATAATGATATACTATAATTGGTTATTATTAAAATAGTCTATTGCTTATCATACAGTAGCTAAATGGCCTTTCTGTTGCTCTGTAATTACCCAGTGATGTGTGATCTGTTTTCTTCTTTGGAAGCTGAGTACCAAAGGTATCTGAGCAGAAGCTGTCACAACAGTGGAAGAGAGCACAGAGAGGGGAGGGTTTCTGTCAAGGTAGGGCTGAGTAGGTTCTTTCAAAAATCTCTATCAGGGCCAAATGCTCTGAAGGGTCCCCACAGGGCCAGGGAGCAGAGAATATGGTTCAGTCTCTGCAGGTCTTACCCTGACTGGCACTCCTTACAAAACCTTGAAGCTACTCATTTTGAAGTTTTCTAAAAAATTTTTTGTGGGACGAGGAGGCATTGGGAATGCCAGTCCCTGCTTTTGCTTCTTCACCGAATCCAGTAGGCAATTCTGGACCTCATGAGTGGGTGCTAACATCTAGTCTCTGGGGTTAAGAAGTAAGACTCGATGGATCTTAGGAGAGGCCTGGATTGGATCACCAAGGAGGTGGAGGGAGCAGAGGTATCAAGCTGAAGACTCAGCCCAGGACAACGTGAGAGAGAAGAAGAAGGCAAGGCCAAAGGAATCTGAGAGATGGAAGGTACGTAGCCATCATGGGTCTCAGGAAAGAGAGAGCTAGACAGGGAGGGATTTGTCCAGAACCCCATGCTGTGATGATGTCTGGAGCTCAGGTGAGAGTTCTGGTCTTCTGAACCCATCTGGACTGGCCCAAACCTGAGAATGCTGCCAACAGCCCCCCCGCCCCAAACCCTGTGCTCAACAGGCCTCATCCTGACCCTAGGGCAAAGTAAGAGGAGGAAACAGTTTTGTGGAAATAATCTGTGGAGTGGGAGAGGGACATTAAGGGAGGTCCTGTAGCTTCTTAGCTGGTTCATCTCTTCCTGGGTGTAGCCAGAGCTGTGGTTATAGTGGATTCAGAACTTGGCCAGTGAGATGTACACACATCAGGAGAAAATTACTCAGAAAAAAATCTCTGCCACCTCTGGCTTATTGGCTCTACTTCACGGGCAGTGGTAGTTACTCTTTTTGACCCTAATCAACTCAAAGTCTCACACACTCTGGGTGCTTAATGAATGTTTGTTAATAAATTTATGAATAAATAGGAGGAAGTATAATGCTTAGCATTACAAATGAACCATTTCCATTGTTCCAGAGCTTTAAGATCTGGCTTGTGTTACTTTTTCTGGCAAGTCTTGCTGGACCTTATCAGGAAGAGCAAGGGTGTGTTGTCATATTGCAAGTTCCTGTTGAGGTGTTTTCCTTCTCCACAATAATTTCTTTACCTTTGCATCCTCAGGAGTTAGCACATACCTAGCATAGTGTAAATGTTCAGAAAATGTTTGCTCAATGATTAGGACACACACACACACACATACACACACACACACCAATCTAAACTGTGAAAACAAAGGTAGAAGATTTATTTATTTATTTGGCCCTAAAGCCTCCATTTCTCTATGATCCATTTCAACTATAACCTCAATTTCTTTTTTTGAAGAAATTTCTTTCCCCTTGTTACTTACAATAGGACTGTAAATCAAGATGTCTGCCATTGAAGCCAACATGGTCTCTGAGGGCTTTTCAGCCAGACCCAAGGGTAAATAATGTGATCAAGCTTGGCCAGTTGATGCTCTCTCAGAGGCATCTGATTTCTAAGCAAATGATATAAAAATGAAAGAGGTCATCAGAGTTCACTTATCACTGCAGTTCCCTGATCTGATTACTCCTACTATGAGAATATACTTGTAGTTTCTAATTCTACATTTATTTGCTTCTAGCCTATTTCCAAGACTGGTTCTCCAGCTCTCCCACTAATTCATTCAGCTCTCATTATCCATCCAATAATTTCCTTATGTGTCAGCCAGAGTTGGTTTTGTTGCTTGCCACAAAATTCTTCTGACAGTGTCACGAATTCACTTCTGAGCATGAATGGATACCCAAACAATGAACTGTCTATGGAACAAATATATTATGTCCAGTGGGTCCTCTTTTATGGCTGCCACTCACAAGTGTTCACTGAAGATACGTACTTTTCACAAATATCATTGAAGCTCAGGGGTTTGAAAGCAAGTCCAGATTTCTCTCTTGGCATCTCCCAGATTGGGAAGAATAAAATAAAAATAATTCTGGAGACTGACAAAGGTATTTGAGTGGACATTTAGACTCTAGGATACCTGGACCCTGCCAACCTAGAGGGTTTTTTCTCTCTTTGCCAAGGGGAAGGGTGCCAGGCTGCTAGAATAGAACCACCTGTGGTCACACCTACCCCCAGTGTGGATCTTGGTGACAAGGATGGTGGTGAGTGAGGAGGTGCCACATCTATGCATGCCCAGGAAAAGAAAAGGCAGCTAAACAGAGATTTTCCATAGAGCTGCTTAATTTTCTAGCCAAGAACTGACAATAAAAGTTTGGAAAACAAATCTTCCAAGAGACCATTTCCCCTGGCCTCCACCCTGGGTATGGAGTGGTGACTATTATTAGAATTAATAGAATATCCAGGGCAAGGTATTTTTTTGTTTGTTTTTGAAGACACTAAATATGTTGGGCAGCAGCATCTCTCCTCTCTGTGAAAAAGATGAGGACCAAACCAGGTGGGTATAGATGCAGCACTGCTACAGGGGCCAGGATGGCCTTTGTATTGCACATCTCAACCCCCATGGCAGATGCTGGGGTTTGGGGATAAAGTACTGGATGACCACCAGGACTGTGGGTGGAAATTGGCTCTTAATATCCCCCAAAAAACATTACTATAAGCCAATTGTTCGGGGAAAAACAAGTTAGTCAGGAGAAGTGAAAGGAAAATTATCTCATCACATCCTGTACACCACAATTCTATAGGGTAATAAGAGTAGTTATGCTGTAAAATCTCTATGTTGGCTCATTAAATATAACAATCTATGAAACATTTTTATACCTATTCAATAGAGGTCAAAGCCAAGGTCCAGAGGGGTTAAAGTCATAATGTTTAGTAGAGGAAATCAAACTTAAGGATTATTCTCTGATTCCAAATCATCTGCTCCTTTTCATCTACCATTCTGATTCCTGTGGTTTTGTGACTTTGAGAAAATTTTTTTTTGTTTTCAGACCTCCATGGCCTCACCAGTATAATGGATCAGTTCAATCACCTTTGGATCTCTCCCTGCTAAAGTTCTATTTCTCTAGACTGAGGACCATTGTACCCATTAAAGACAAGGCAGCCACCTCTTGGTTGATTCAAGTACCACAGGGAAAGCTGGTTCTTGCTCTAAGACGGACAAGTGCAGAAGCAGAAAGATGCATGGAGTCTAGTCTGATAGGTCCCTTATGGGTGCTACAGGAAATTTAGGGGAGAAAGGAGGTTAATTGTGGGAAGATTGCATGGAGGATGGGATTGGAACATAGAATTTTAGCTGGCTCTTAAAAGTTATGAGAAGAATTTAGAAAAGGAAAAGCACTTTTGGCATGTTAGAGAATGAAAAATACTAATTGCTAAAATTGAGTAAGTAAGTAATCATCTAAGACCTTTGCATATGTTAATGACATTTCATTATCACAACAGTCCTGTGAGAGATGCAATGTTATTATTTCCATTTTACAGATGGAGAAATGAAGCCTCCAGAGTCTTAAGAAACTTGCTCGCAGTTAATGCAGATATTCAGTGGCAAGTTTGACAATTGGATCCTTCATGGATTTTCAGGGTTGAAAGATACAGGGAACAAGTGAAGGGCAAGGAGGCCAGACCACAAGTCCTGAAGGAGGGGAGTTGAATCAAGGAGGATACAGTAGCAAAGGAGTTCTTGAAAGTGTCAGATCTCTGGAGCTTGGAGAGCAGAGCACAGGGGAGTCAGTGAGGACAATTTCATCACTTGTCCATATTCCTAGCCTAGTAACTCCAGCTTGTGTCAGGGTAATCACAATAAGAGCTCATTTTTTATAGCTCTTACCAGGTGTTGAGCATGCATATACCTATCGTATTTCAGACTTTCTATACATTTACCCTGTGAATCCTCAAAACAGTCCTTTGAGGCAGCTACAGTTATTGGCCATACTTTATATGAGGAAACTGAGGTCTAGAGAGGTTAAGCAACTTCCCCAAGGTCTTTAAGCTGAGTGACTGACAGTCCAGCTGCAGAGTTTGTGGTACGACAATTCTGCATGCTGCCTGGCAGGCCAGGGAAATGAAAAGAACATGAGCCTGGGTCCAAGTCCCAGGTGAACAGCCTCTCTGAGCCTTAGTTTCCATATTTGTAAAGCAAAGATGACACTACCTCTGCCAAGGGTTTGTGTGACGGTTAAATGAGATGTCTAAAGGAAACACCAGTCTGGGTGGGTTTGAGGTCAAAGGCAAGCTTCCTCCAGCTTTCCATTTCTTCCTCTTATTCTCTAAATCTTTCCTTCCTCGGGAATTTTTAGATTTCCAGCCTTTCTTTCTGGGATTGTTCGTAACAAAGCAATGTGAGGAGTTTCAATCCCAATTTTACTTCCCCAGAGGGTCTGACTGACACTTTCTTTACTCATTCAGCTCAGAGATGCTGAGAGCATTGAGGAAACATCTGGGGTTTTCACATATTGCCTGTATCTTTTAAAGAACAGCTCTAAAATGTACTGGAGACTCCAATGCTTAAAATAGGTCCATGCAAATTCTCCAAAGCCGATAACTGAATAGCAGTTTGAGAAAAAATAACTCCAATAATGTTGCATTTTAAAATTATAGTGTTAATTGTGACTAAGAGTCTCCATTTTCAATCAAGAAAGTGGCCTCATCATAAGTAAAGTAGCAAAAGAAAAAAACAAAAGAAGTCAAATATTTTCAAACCAACTGAAGTACAAGGCATAGTCTGTTCCCAGGTAGAGGATGGGGCCAGCCAGCCTTTTGAGGCTAGGAGTTCACAGGAAGAGACCTTCTTGTAAGCATCCTTATATTGCAGAGAACAAACACCCAGAAAAAAGAAAGACCCATCATTGTGAAGTGAGGCCCTTCAGCCAGATGATTTTTAAGTTCTTTTTCTAGTTCAGGTATCTCCCATTTTACAGATGAGGAAATTGAGGCCGAGAAAGGTAGGCATCAAGGATCCTGCCACCTATATAAGTTTGAGCTTGTGCTTGAGGGATGTAAGGAAGCCTAGGCTTGAAGCCCTGCCTGTTGGTTATGGCATAGGCATCCAGGTCACTCTGGAAAAATGGCCACAGGCCATTTTGAAAGACACTTGCACTCACCATCTATTGCTGGCACTTAAGAATTCACATTTCTCTCACTTGCCTACAACACATTCACAGGTATCTGGCTGACTGTCAAGTCCACAGTTAGACATGTGGGTACCAGATGTGCATAGCATTGCATCCAGCTGTGCTTTTGCCAGCTGTAGGAGGTACCATATGCCAATCTCTACCTATCAAACATCTGAAGAGCAGAGCCTACAAGAAAAGAAACACCTGACATGGTACTAAAACAAACTGTCCATTTGACTGACAGTTGCAATGCCCTGAAAATTCACAACGAGCCTCAGTGAAAACTAGCAGCTGAATTCTGGCCAAGATATTCAAGAAATATTTATTGAGTGCTTACTCTGTGAGAGGCACCATGCTTAGTGCTACAGACTAGTGAAAACAAGACAGAAAGGACCATAGGGGAACTATGATCCCCAAAGCAGCAAGGATGATTCTTTAGGAAAGTCAATCAGATCATGCATTTGCTCACTCAAAGTAAAGCCACAGTCTTTACCATGACTTATATAAGCTCACCTTCTTCTGCCTTCCTAACCTCAATTCCTAACACTCTTCATCTTGCCCAACCCACTCCAGCTCCACGGGCTTCCTTGAGTACTACACTAAGTGTGTTTCTACCCCGGGGCCTTTGTACTTGATATTTTCTCCAGTGTCAGGTACACAATAGGGACTCTCAGTCTTAGTTTCTTTCCTTTTTTTTTTCTTCCCTTCCCCTCCCTTCCCACCCCCATGAAATATCTAAATTTTAAGAGTGAGTTATTACAGTTGATCAAAGAAGGAACAAAGTGGGTGGTGGCTTAGCTCCTTCTCTACTCCATTGTAACCTCAGTATTGTGCCTGTCCTTACACTCAGCTTCAACTTCAGATCTGGACTTCAAGTTAGAAAACAGACTGACACTAGACTGGTCTGAAATTCTTACCAGCATCAATGGCTAGCTTCTCTTCCCTGCCCCTGAATGAGTGGGCTGGGCCACTTCCCAGATACATCCCAGGGAACAGGCCTGCTCTGTGACACTGTCAAGAAGCAAGAAGCCTCAGGAAAGTCACAGACATAAACAAGATAAAGCCCGTGACCTTCCAAGACACTTGGGGCTGTGGACCAGAGAACTGTCAATGGCTCACCCTTGTCTTGATAACAGGGGGCTTAAACATTCCAGGAGATGTATTTGTCTCTGAGCCCAATTGGAGGGCAAAGGCTGAGCATCCTTAGAAGCTGGGGGTGGGGGGAGGAAGAATGCTTTTGGGAGACTCTCTCCAGAGCATGGAGCCAGCCACATTGCCCTTGTTGTTCCTGCAGACCAGAAATGGGGCAAGGAATTCAAATTTGAAGAACACGCACCTTCCAGCCTCTGCCTATTTGGCATTGCTAGGGGCAACGATGCTGGAGGAGATGCCAGAGCCGAGATCTCAGATCTCTAATGGCTCAAAAAGGCTCAACAGGGCAGGGTGACCTGCACAGAAAGTAAGAAGGGAACAAAGGACAGGCTTTAGGACTCTGAGGAAGGAGGCAGTGGTTCTGTCTGAGGTTGTGGGAGTCCAGGAATATTTCAGGGAGAACAAAGCCCCTGTGTGGAGCTGTGAAGGTCTGGTGTGATTTTGACAGATGGAAAGGAAGGGGCATAGAAAACAGTACTCTTGAAAGCATGAAGGAAGGCAGTCGCAGATGTGTGCAAGTTCAAGTCAAGGCACCAAAGAGTTGCAGTGAGGGGTGAAGATGGAATGGTAGATCCGGGCTGGAATAGGAGGGGCCTAGGAAAGGGTTCGGACCCTAACTTAGAAGCATTCAGAGCCTAGGCTAGCTCACCAGTAGGGTGGTAACAGGCTTTGCTGAGCTTTACATGGTGGAAGGAGGTGTGCATGGGGAGAAGGCAGTAATGGGGTTGTGATATTCCAAGCAAGATGTGGTGAGGCTTAGGATACAGCGGCAGCCATGGCACTGCTGGGAAAAGTTGCTGATTTTTTGTTTCTCCTCTTCTGAGATGGTCATTCCCAGCTGTGGTGCCACCTGTGTGTGTACTGAACACTCTGTAAATGGGTTCTGAGGCAGAAAGAGTACCCAGGTGTAAGTCTGTATCCCACATCTGATTAGGCAGAGTTTACCAGGATGCCCTAGAGCCCAGCCAGGTAAGGGCCTGGATGATCCTTCTAAAACATGAAAATAAACATATCCTCATGCTCCTTAAAACCCACTGTTGGTTCCATATCACTCTCAGAATAAAGTCCAGGCTCTTTGGCTTGGCATTTAAAGCTTCATAAAACCTGTACTTACCTTTCTCCTTCCATCCTGTGGCCTTCTATCCACTGTCAGGTGTGTCTGCACAATCAAATCACCTGAGGGATCTTTTAGAAATTCCAAAGGCCAGACATACCCCCAATCAACTGAATCACCATCTTCAGGAGAGGACCCAGCTCCTCAGTTGACCCCAGGCAAGCCTGAGAACCTAGATATAGGGCTTCCACCTAAGCTCCAGTCACACCAGATATATTAGCCTTTTCCATCACAGACTGCTTGAGAATCTCAGTGGTTTACAACATATATTCTCATGCTCACATAAATGCAGATTGACTGCAGTTTGGCTGATAAAGACTGGTGGCCACTGTGCTTCAGGTCAGCTGGGCTGGACTCTAGGCTGCTCACTGCATTCAGGTAGTTATATAGGTGTCTCATCTTCCTGAGAGCGGCAACTTTCCTAGGGCAAGTTTATAGGCTGATGACAGAAATGCGAGTCCCCTTGAGAACTTGGCTTTTAGCTGGCACCCCTTGACTCCCACTCACATTGTGTTGGTGAAAGCAGGTCAAGATGGTCAAGGCCAGTATCAGTGGGGCAGGGAAATAGGCTCCTCACACTCTCCTGCAGGTGGGTAATATTGTGACTTTGGAGGGGTCACTTCTATGGACCTGTTTCCTCATGTGTAGAATGGCGAGCATTACACTGAATGTTTCATAAATGCGCACTTATATCACTGCTCATCCCAGCTCTTCTCATCCATACAGACATACACACAACCATCCATTTATGTCTACACTATGCATGTTAATCATGAATATTATGTTTAAATGCTTTGTAATCTCCAGTATGTTTCTGCACACTCACATAGGCTGTATAGTCATCTTCACTTTCACATGCTTATACATACAGTACATATATGTGCATATATTAATTACTATCCAAACACAGGTTTCCATGTGGACATATCATGCATATATACAAAAACACACAGATGTACCTGATGCTTGTGTGCCCTCACTCACACAGGCACATATATCCTCAGACATGTGTGTTTACAAATACACCTTCCTGCACGCTCATTTACCCTCACACACACATTCTGTACCTCTGTGAGAACAGCTGTTTAATCACAATCAGGGCCTGCTGAGGAAGCTGTTGCCTGGCCCCTGGGGGCAGCATTAACTGTTTGCTGCCCCCATCATGGCTGGCTATACCCAATGTCCTCCATCTGCAGACCTCAAGGAAAAAGGGCCACAGAGGAGACAGGTGAAGCTGTTTTCTCTGCAGGCCTGGGACTTGCCTGGTGAGACAGGGCCAGGGAGAGAGAGCAGGAGGCAGAGGTGCCAGCACTTTGGACCCTTTGACTTTACACTTTTTCCTCCAACCCTCTCCCTACCCCTCATATCCTTGGTGTTAATAAGCAGGATAACCAAAAAACTTATCATCCAAACCAATACAGCTCTGAGAGTGAAAGAACATTATTAACAATTACCACAAACAAAAGAATTACTTTAAAAGGTCACAGGCAAAGAAGGTCATGTGGTCCCCCTACTCAGGAGAGACAGAATCTCATATGATTACTTTGAGCTCATGTTGCAGCACAGCTCAAGGACAGTCCGAGATGAAAGAAACTTTAAGGTGGAATCTGCTCATTTCTTCTGATACTTGCGTGTGTCACACAACACGATGGTAACAAAACAGGGTGCAGACCTTTTTCAGTCTCACTGGTCCTGGGAAGCAGACTTAGAGATCAGATCAGTGTGCAGATGCTCCCTGAGGGAAGAGGGGAGGAATGGACAGGGGACAGTGGCCTCTGCCGATGCCATGGGGTGCTCTAGTACTGGGGGGCTCTTCAAAGCTGTCCAAATTAGGACAAGGGGACTGACGTTTTGTGCCTCCAGGGAGGAGATTTGACCTTAGGTGAGGGAATACCTTGTAGCTGAGAACAACCCCCAGAGAAGGACCCAGCTGGTGAGCCTCGCAGCTGCGTCCACTGTGGGAGTGAATGGGTGCCTTTGTCCTCAAGAAATCCTGCATCCAGCATTCCCTGCAGCCTGGTTGTCCCTGAGCAGCAGGTGAGATCTGGCACCCACTTCACTGGTTCCACAGAGGTTGTTGGAATGAAATGGCTGGGAGGGGGCTGCCCGGCTGAGGCAGGAAGGAAAGGAAGGGTGGTTCCCTATTATCCCCAGAGCTGCCATCTCCACTGCTACATTTTTCACTCAACAGAACTGTCACTGGTGCTCACTTTGGTTCCATCTTCAATCCTGCTACGCTGCGTGATGAGAAAGAAGGGGAGACCAGGAGACCATTGCTCTGGGGTGAGAAAGTAAGATTCTTGTGACAAAACAATTCCTGGGTCCATCTCTGGTCAGAGAGATCCTCCTGTGGAACTCAGTCAGGGAAATGGGGGCATCTCGAGCAGAGCAGAAAGGAAGCACCTAGAGCTCTGGCTGAGAGGAACTGTGCAAATTTATTCTAAAGCTTAAAGTAAAAAATCAAAACGAGAAGTTTCAGACTTTCCAAGTTGCGGGGAGACACATTACACATGAGCTTTAGGGTCCAACAATCCTGACTCAACCCTGGTTGTGATGCTTGCTTACAGGAGGGCCTTCAGCACATATCCAGGTGACCCATTGTGAGAATCCTGTAAGGCACCCTGGGAGCTCACTTGGGAACAGGAGAAGGAGCAGCAGCATATCAGCTCTGCCAAGGCCCAGCATGCAGCATAGTTGGTGTCACTCGTCCCTACGCCAGGCCTACGTGGTGCTACCCATAATCCCATTGTACAAATTAACACACTTGCCCCAGGACCCAGAGCTGAACTCAGACTGAGACTGCAAGTGCATAGTCCCTGTCCTTTCCAGTGTCCTCTACTGATTATTCTTGACATGAGGCAGCTTATGACTTCAGTAGGGATAGAATTTTAAAAATGCTGGCCTGTAGTAAAACTTGGCATTTTATTACAAGTTGTTTTTTTTTTCTTTTTTCTTTTTTTTTTAAAAAATCAGATTGAGTGCAATCAATGAGAGGAGCAAAATTCTAAAATTCCAAGAACTTCAGGGCCAAAAACAATGGCTCAAAGATTTTTCCATTTATTCCTATGAACACATAGACACACACAAATACACATAGGAGCATACACAGACAGGCACACACATGGGCACATAGGGCCCCACAAATGGCACACACATGACACACACACACATATGGGCACACAGGCACATACACATGAGCATACACACATAAACAGGCATGCACACACACACCCATACACACAGCCTCAGAGTTTTTCCTGAGGGCCCTGCGGAACTGTTTTTTAGAAAAGGGGGCTAATGGCATAGGACTCTTTTGGAGAGCAGATCAAATGAATTGTTAAATTTTGGGTGAAGGGCATTCTAATTTTGCCAATCATCAGTGGATGCTGGCTAGGCTGGTAGTAAGGATTACTGACTATAAATGCAGCTCTTCCAATGTGGAAAGCTGACTTGTATGTGCCAGGTTCACGCTAGGGAGTTCATATTCTACTGGAGAAAATAAATATAAAAACAGGAAATGACAGCATGTTAGTAAAATTACAAGATGAAGTAGTAGAAGCAAGTACAAAGTCCCTAGATAACTTGAACATGGTGCTAGCTCTGTTTCGGAGGCTCAAGGAAGATTTGCTGAAGTATCAACTGATCAGGTTTTGCAGGATGAATAGGAGTTTTTTAGAAACTTCCATTTAATTTTACTGACTTATTTTTTCTGTCTAGAGAGTGGAGAGCAGAAAGCAGAGGAAAAGGACTTATATGTATTTGTATACATACTATTTGTATACATGCATTTGACACTTTATGTACATTTGGACATTTTAATTCTCATAACAGCCTTGTGAGATGATTTTTTTGCAGTGAGGAAACTTAGTATCAAAAAGGGTAGGTTAAGTCATTTACCCAAGGTCACACAGCTAACAAGTGCTGGGGCCAGAGACCCCTTCCCAGCGCTTTTGGCTCTAACTCCGTGGCTCTTTTCCTGCTGCTGGCTTCTGTAGCTGACAGGAGGTGTACATTAATGGAACTTGTTTGTGGCAAACTGTGACTTTTTGAGGTAGAATGATGTTAAATCATTAGAAACTGATTTAGCAAATGGCCTTCCTCAGAACTGACCCTACAAAATCTCCTCATCTGCTCACAGGATCTTCAAGTCTCCAAAGCATTGTCCTATCCACCCAGTCCTCAGTCCAGCCCTGCAACTAGAACGAGGAAGTCCCTTGTCTGGTTCATCAGGGACAGAGCCAGGACTAGAATCTCAGTCTCCTGACTCCCATTCCAGTGCTCTCTGAATGATACCAGGGCTTAGTGATAAAGTCCTACCTTATAGGACTTTTGTGCAAAGTAATTGGAGCATCATTTCCATATAGATGGAATACTTGGTATTACTGGATGCTTGGTATTACTGGAACACATGTGAGTTCACTTTTCTTTTCTTTATCCTTCAAAGCGTCACGACCTCTGTCCAGGAGACACAGGGTTAACCTCACTCCCTCAGGAACCTAGGCATCCCAATAAAATTAGGGATTTTATGTCCTTGTGCATTAATGATTTATATATTAGACAATCTGAATCCGGAGTCATAGAGTAGATCAACTTTTCAAACTGGGTTCATAAAGGACCTGAGGTTGTGGGAGGTGGTTCAAGGGTGGAGAACTCAGTAATTAGTACTTCAGGCCACACACACCCTCCTCAAGTCAACAGAAACAGCATCTCCTTGATGTACTTTTTTGGTTGGTTTCTGAGTAGAATTTCATTTTAAGAATGAGATCAAGTGCTGAAAACAAAATTGAAAAGCTCTGTTGGAGAGAGTACTAGAGAGTTTAACATATGAGCTTTGCATCTCAAAATGGTTTGGTTTCTCAGTCTTTTTCCTTCCCTCCTGTGGGGAAAGCCCAACTCCAAAAACTTCTCCCAACCCCCTCCCCCACATGGAGACCAGTCACAAGAAAAAAGATGAACTGAGGTCTGTGCTGCTAACGAGGGCCCAGGACTCTGGGCCCTTGTCTGTGTGTGTGTGTGTGTGTGTGTGTGTGTGTGTGTGTGTGTGAGAGAGAGAGAGAGAGAGAGAGAGAGGGAGAGAAGATGCTACTTGGGCTTTCAATGTTTAAGTGTTTTCTGGATCCTGCTGGCTGATACAGACAGGGGAAGAGAAAGACCTGGGCCTAAGATGACAAGGTGAGGGCAGAGAAAAGTGTTGAAAATAAGCAATTGACTGTGGGAAGAACTTTCTTCCACATTGTTCCTTTTCCTACCTGCCACCCAGTAAGGTGGAAGATGCATGGACTTTAGACCCAGACATAGCTGAGTTTAAATCCTGAGTGTGTCACTGATCAGCTGCTTGACCTTGAGCAAATTATCAACTCCTTCCAGTCTTCACTTCCTCATCTACAAAATGGGAATACTAGCACTCTCATAGAATTAAGTATGAATGTATATATTATATACACATGCATATATATTTTAAAACAGTTAACATATTATATGGAAAACAACAGATGCACACTAACTACAAATGAATAAACATCAGTCTCTATTCCTACCATATCTGTATCTTCCAGACTCATATATACATTGGGATATTGGGCTGTGAAAAAGATTGAATGAAGTTATGTAAATGAAATTTTTTGTGCAATTCCTGGCTCCCTGTAGATGTTTTAGTAAGTCATCTTCTCTGCACACTCCCCGCCCTCTGCATAGTCTGTCTGTAGCCACTCCCGTGCTGCTTGCCTCATGGCTGAGTGATTGACTCAGTCTCAGAGAGGGTCCCCATCCCTGACTTCAATTCCCATTTCTCTGGCACATGTAATCACCTTAATCTTCTTCCAAACAAATGAGCAAAACGAAATGAGTGGCAGAGCTCAGCTAACAGGTTCCCCGGTTCCTGCTTACAGAAGCAATACCTGATTTAATTCTTCATTTACTTTCCATAACAATCCATGAGGTTGATGTTAATAGTTTTGTTTTCCCCCTTGTAATGATAAACTTGAGGCTCAGAGAAATAGGTAGTAGCCTAAGCTTCCTCAGCCCTGTGGGGTGGTAGCTTGAGGTCCTATCAGGTCTGTCTGCAACCAAAGAATCTTCCGCAACATCTCCCTGCTCCCTGAAGTGGGCAGGCTGGGCACTGAGAGAGGCGAGGCCTGGATTCCAGCACCAGCTCATCATGTTTGCTGTAGTTGAATCTGTTTTCTCCCTTGAAAATGAGGAGAAGAACCCTTTCCCTTCTTACTCCAAAAGGCTGCACCCAGGTTTCAAGGCCAGTCCCCAATGGTCCGTGTGCTCACTGTCCTCTGTACCTTTGCCGAAGCTCTCTCCTCTGCCTCAACCACCTCCCTCCTTGCCCTGTGTCTGTGTACCTGGTGAATTAAGCTCCAAGATTCCACTCAATCATCTGTCGCCTCCTCCAGAAAGCCATCTTAGATGGCTCCATGCAGAGTCAAGTGCCTTCTTTCCTGGGCTTCCATAGCCCTTTGTCTAAACCACAGCATGATCCTTTTCCTGGTGTACACATTTGCTTGTGGGACTTTCTCTTAGCAGATGGAGAGCTCTCATGTGTCTCATTTATCTTTATACCAGTGTCCATCACAGAATATTTGCTCAGGTAAGGCTTATTGAATGAACTTATTAATGGATCAATAAAGAAAGAAAACAAGGGAGAAAGGGAAAAAGGAAGTCAGTGAATGAGTGCAAGGCTTTGTTATGTTCCAGCTTTGCCTTCCATAACTTAGGACAAGTCATTCTTTCAGATCTGCTCTCACTGACTTCAGGTCTCCATGGGGATCAATGGTCCCATGCTTAGAGCATGGTACGTAATCAGCCTTAGAGTTTGGCCCCAAGTCTCCGTGACAATTATTCTGCCCCGCCATCATACCTCCATATCTTACCCTGGCCAGATCTATTTCAGGGCAAGTGCCACTCTTCTCTCTAAAGACTCTTGACCTCTGCCCCTGACCTGCCACTCCAGCTAGCTAGTGGCAGGGCCTGTTTGCTATCCATGGACAGGCCTCCCCGAGAATGACTACCAGCCAAATTTCCTTGTCTCTTTATTCCACTCACCTGCTAGGTCAGCCTCCCATTATAGCTAGAAAAGGGCTATATCCTCATGTGCTAGGATTTACTCAACATCAGGAGTCTCTGATGTCAGCTCCTACCCTTGGGTCAGATGCCCCACACATGCCCAAACCCTCAGGGCAGCCCCCTACCAGTGTCCAGCCTTTTCCTGCCTGCCAGTGGCAATCTAGCCATATCTAGTAAAATCTGGAGATAGATGAAAGAAGGCAGTCAGAATCAGAGAATGCTTTCAGTGAAGGTTTGGATGTGGGCTCACCTGGAAGGTGTTCGAATTTGACCAGGCCATGGAAATGAAACTTCATACTTGGTACAAACCTCAGGCTGTGTTCCTTTGGACAACTAACTTTACCTCTCTGAGCCAAAGGGCTTTTCATCTGCAAACTGGAGATAAAAACATATAATAACTGCTTCAGAGGATGGGTGTGAGCAATAAATTTGATAATGCATGTAAACCTCAGTGCCTGGTGCATCATGAGACTTCAGTAAATGTGAACCTTTATCCATGCCGCTGTGACTATTGTCCTAGCTGTTGTTGTTACTATTGTCATTAAGAAGGGTGCACAGCATCCCCAGGTATGTCTTCTTTCCTCAAACTATTCATTAATATTCTGAAGACTAAGTCAGAGTGGCAGGAGCAACACACCAGGCTTCAAACTAATCAACTTCCTCCAAATGAACTTTTCTCACCGATTCTCAGATCTTCTGCATCTTGTCATTGGGTGCATTTTTTCCACATAATGAAGTTTGGGCAGCCCTGGCTGGCCACTGCCAGCTCTTGCCTGGCCCCAAGTGTGACTTCCGCACACTCACAGCTGTTCTCAGGCGCTGTGCTGTGACCCTCTCTCCATCATCTGTCTGCCTTTTCATTGGGTGGCGGGGCGGGGGGTGGGGGGGCGGGAGGTGGGTGTGATACAACCCCAACAGATTAACATGATGTCCTTGTAATTCTGCATCCAAGACACATGTCATCTTCCTTCAACACATTTGGAAAGAGGGCAAGTTCAACTTTGTAAAGACCGTCACTTATTTTGAACAGGAATAAAATAGTTTATTTGGTCAAAAGTTGTGTTTTTTCCATCAAGGGCATATATTTCCCTTTTGTAATGGGAAATGGGTTCTTCTGGATCCCCACATAGTCCACTCTCCAAAGGCATTCCAGTATGCAACTTTCTTCTTCAGTTTATTTTAGTGAACTAAACCAACAACCAAGAAAATGAGTTCAAAAATAACCACACAAATGAGGTGAAGGCAAAGAGGTAGATGCGTTAGCAGGATTCTCCCATTGCTGGTATTTCTGGAAGAACCATAGAATACCCTTCATCTGACTGGAAATCAATTCAAATTATTTCTACCATGGAAAGAAATGTTTGGGGGACTGCTTTCAAGATCTGGGCCCTAGCTCTCTACTCAGAAACCCTACTATAGTTCCCAGTGCCACCATCACCTGACTAAGAGAGCTTCCCAGCATTTATCTAGGTCCGTGTTGGGCCATCTGGGGCACCAAACATGGGGACACCTCTTGGAGGCTGAAATTTTGTCAGTGGCAAACCGGAAGATTCATGACCTTGACTGAAGTTGCAAAATCTCAGGCCCAGAGAGATTATGCCTGTGGAAACCACCATGCAGAGCGCCTCCCCACTTCTACCACTCGTGAACCATTCTCAGCGTGGTTAAGTTCTTGGATCTGGAAAGCACAAGTTCTAGGCTACATCTTCAGGCACGTAAACGGTGAACTTGTACACTGTCTCAGACATTCAGACATTCTCAACATGATTAAGAGAAAGAGCATGTAACTTACTCAGTGTCACATGAGTAAGCCAAACTGGACTTCGACTAGATAAGTTTTGTATAACTTGAAATTAGGCCTTTCTGCCGGTTGAGATCCTGGTGGTAATCTACTTTCTAAAAAGCAGAGAACTTTGCAGACTACAGCCAGATCCCCTGCCTTGGGCTTACTTCTGGAACACTTTTCCAAATTCCAGGCATCCAGAGGGGGTGCGTTGGGAGGGGGTAGTAATGTCCCTAAAGATTCCTCACACTCAAGCTCACGCTTGCAAAGAAAAACTGGATCTCAATCACCATATTGGACAGACCCTGTAGAAACTTTATTTAAAACTCTAGAAGTGGGGAAAGAAAGCAAAAAATCATTAAGGCGGTGGTAGGCTTACAGCCTAGGGAGAGAGCATCACTGCTCACACCTCCCGCACTGGGCTGGGGATTGCATTTGTGTTTAATAACAACTTTGATCCCTCTGCTGGCGGCAGTGGTCATTGAGAAATCCTGACATAAAGAAGGTATCAGGGAGATAAAGTTCTGCAAGCGATGATTACTAGCACTTAAGTTCTCTTTTTGTTGAAAGGAAGAGTCCCAGATTGAACAGTGCATTGAATGATATGACAAGCAAGTACTTGATCCCTGTCCAGCTGGAGTGGGATTGTACCCATCAGCAGCTTTTTAGCTAAGGACGTCTTTATATTTCCCTTCTTTGTCTGGGCCTCTCTAGTTCCTCCTTTTACTTCATGTCAGCACTATATAGTAGGTATGCCAAGTGGTTTTGAAATTTAAATTACAGTCTCTTTTTCAGATGTTATTGGAAAGAACATGTAATTTATAACCACGTGTTAGGAGTACAGGATGTTCATGGTCCACTGCCAATTTTTCTTTTGTAAAGTTAATAAAACTTTCATAAAACACTTATACACTTGTATATTTCATGGTAAAGATTTTTTTTTATCTCATAGGCTAATGTAAAGATTTATTAAAACCATTTTTTTGTTAAGAGGAGTGTCAATAGTTTGCAGCTGAGTGTAATTTTGAATCCGTGGAAGATGACGGTCTGATGGAAAATGACAGTAACAGCTTTGTTGATTTAGCACTAAAAATAAAGGAGCCTTTCAAACTCGAGAATGCTCTAATATCCAGAGTGGGCTAGGATGCACTCAGGCCAATGGAGGCGAGCTGGAGGAGCCGGCCACCAGCACTCCAACCCCCGGCAAGAGCAGAGAAGGACTGGCTGGAGCCCAGGTGGGAGGAGGACCACAGCCCCCCAAGGATTAGCTGGCAGGAAGGCTCTTTTTGAGGAGGGAGGGAGGAGTTAGGAGGAGTGTCTGGGGCAGCCTTGACTTCTGTGGGAAATTCCAGGACCCGCCTCTCCACAAAGGTACTCCTAGCCCTTCTAACCTTCTCGGGGACCTGATTTTTTTCTAAAAGTCAAGGACTGCATAATATGGATTAGTTTGTCCTGGCACATCCCTTCTCACTTCAATCCCACCCCCCACCCTTCCACCCCTTGCCCACAGTGCCACCACCACCCCGCCAGCATCCTAAAAAAATCTTTTTCTGATTTTTCTTTTTTTGCAACTTGTAAACGGGTGTCTCTCCTGTGTGGAATTGAACATTGGGTCTGCTGCTGAATTCAGTGATTTGGAGGAGTAAATAGATCTCTCAGAGCTTCTGTTTTCTCTATGACATGCATATGATGGCTCCTACCTCCAGGCCCCTTGAAGAGACCATTCTAAGATTTGTAGTTTGCAAAGCATCTGAATAGGCTTTGGAAACTGCAGGCAATAGATATGAGAACTCTTCATATTTCAGGCTGGATTCATGGCCCTTTAGGAAGGGTGAGAAGATGCTCAACTTATTACCAGGTTCATCCTCTTCACAACCTTACACCACTGCCAAATCTTCCTCCCATTCCAGACAAAAGCTCAGGTGGCTTCCTGTCTTTACACCTGGTACAATTTGTGACTGTGCCCTGTGTCCCCTATATGGAGTCACAGAGTCCAGGTAGGGGAGATTCTGGTGAAAACCTTCGCCTTTGTGCTTCTGGAAGGGAAGGTATGACTTGCAGAGGGCAGGAGGTGAGGTAAGGTGGCCCATGGCCTAGCCTCCGTCCATATCACGATAACTCTGAAAAGTGAAGCATAGGGAGCTCTCGGCCACTGGAAGTAAAGGTAGAAGAGAAATTAGAATCCAGGGAAAAAAGTTCCAGAGAAGCTAATAGAAGACACTTTCATAGTCTCCTTCACTGTCTCTCTGGGCAAAGACAGAATAATTGGGGCCAACGGGTCCAGCCAGGAGCATAGCCTGAAGTATGGGTGTGAAAGTTTTTCTTAACACTGGTCAGATCTAGAGGAAAGCTATGGTTCAACAGAGCAAGCCATTTCCAGGTGTGCAATTTTGCTCATTGTTGCTGCTGTTGATTTTCTAGCTATTGTTGCTTCTAGATGAGGCAGCGTGGTCCATTAGAAGGTGCTGCCTCTAGAACCTGAGGGTGCAAATCTGGGGAGTGAGCACCACTGGCTGGAGCCCAGGCCAGGCACTGAGCCTCACTGTGAGACCTGGCCGAGGCCCCTTAGTGGGGTAATTGGCTGTAGCAGAAGAGTGTTGGCAAGGTTGGAGGCTCCACTATTACCATCTGTCAGACTTGCTGCAATTTAGCAGAGCTGTCAAGAGTTCAAGTTCTGTAGTCAGACAAACATGCAGCCTAGTAGCTTTGTTGACCTGGGGAAATTATTTAGCATCTCTATGTCTCAGTTGTAATTATACACAGGGCTGGTTTCATGAGCATGTGACCTATGCATCCACACAGGGCCCTGTGCTCAGAAGGATCCTGGGCTTTGTTTAATGTTCTGCTATCCCCATCATTTGCAATTGAAATTTTTAATGATATTTTTTACAAGAGATTGTATCTTCATTTTGCACTGGATTGAGCCTTGGTAATTATATAGCTGGTCCTTATTATAAAATAAACATTCATTTATAAGAGTGAGGATAAGGAACAATACAATAAGGCAGATCTGTATCTGGCACACATAAGGGCCTGATATTAAAGGCCATTGTTATTATTGCCTCTTAGGTTAGCTACTATTTCAGACAGATTTCTAGAAGGGGTCTAGGCTTCAAAGACAATCAAGGACAGGGTTTCTTTAATCCTCAAATAGAAGTCAGATCAAATAAAGAAGACCTCAGGTGGCCTCATAACATATTTCTCTAGGAACTCCATGGTGTGAAGTAGAGCCTATAGATGTCTGGCTTTGTGGAGAAGACCAGGGGTCACCTGAGTGACAGGATGCCCAAGAACCAAGAACCAAGTTCACACTCTCCTGTCTTTGTTGCCTCAATCTTGGAAGCAATGCACTTTGCTATACCCACTGATTCATTCTCTAATTTCTGAATCCAAGTGCTACAATGCCTTTGTCCATTTGATTATGAGACTACTATCGTCATCTTTTGTTCCTTTGGTAAATCCTCTAGAGCAGCAGTCCCCAACCTTTTTGTTACCAGGGACCAGTGCTCCTATGAGAATCTAATGTCTGATGGGCTGAGGTGGCCCTGAGGCGGTGACGCTAGCACTGGGGAGCGGCTGGAAATACAGCAGCATGGCACAGCCCTTAAGATTTCTTGTGCAATCCCATGTATTCTTTAGTGGAGAGAGAGACCGGGAGAATCAGAAGGTCTCTTTACCATTGGGTCTCTGAGGAATCATGAAGGCATGGCTGGTATCACAGAGCTAGGCTTTGAAAAGGGACCTCTGAGATCCAGCCCAGTACTCTTTCTTCCTGCTGCATGACGTTGTCTCTATTGAAAGATTCTCCTTTCCCAAACACAGAGTACAACAATCCCATTGAATGCATTGCCAATGATAAACTATGTATGGACAAATAACAACAGTGACAAAACTGCGCACAGAGACAAGGCAGTCTGTGTCGGGGAAGAAAGAGAAAAATAAATGAAATTAACAGTAGGAGACAAAAACAGAGGAAAACCCAGCAATTAGATTAATCATAGACTTCCAGGAAATTGGCCCAAATTTCTTTAAAATCTTGTTGATTGTTATTCAGATTGAAGGGTTCCCTCAGCAAGATTAGCCAGAGCTCACCAAGCTTGCATACCAATCTGCTGAATCCACAGCAAGCAAGCTGCTCAGATCCTGGGGTTGACCCTGCTACAGTGGGTCACCTGTGCAAATGTGACATCCAGTAGGCAGAGCCCAGCACTGGGAATCAAGAGGCGACATTCCTAGTCCAGACTCTCTGTCTAACTCATGTTGGGACTGTGAACAAATCATATAACTTTCTGGACCTCAGTTTCCACATCCTTAAAATAGGCAAGTTCTACCTGCCTTTCTTAAGGCAGTGGGTTTTGAGAAGTTGAGGAAAGAAAATGGCTGTGTCAGTTTTGTGGTAGGCCAAAAGTACTATGTGAGCATAACATACCTTTTTGACTATTTTCAGAATCAGAAAGAAAGCAAGATATTGCCCAGGGTTTGGATACCTCCCTCCCAAGCACCAGGGTAGAAGAAATGCACTGTGGTATTAGACTTAGTGAGTTACTCCAGAAGTGTTCCAAAGTTTTCAGATGCAGTAAAACCCTCAGTACATCTTGACCCAACTTTCCTCCCTTTTTTACGGTCTGCATTTAAAAGAAAGTTGAATGACCTGTCTCTAGATTTATTAATGCTTAAATCATTAGTATTCCTGCTCCAGAATGCTCTTGGGTTGCCAGAGGAATAACAGAGCTTTCAAATGCCTGGAAGTTGCCCTTCACCCAGAACAAAGTAACCCAAGCATAGGATGATTTGGGTTTGGTTTGAAGGATTGAATGCCTGAGTTCCTCTTAGAACTAAACCATTCAAATATGATCATTTCTGGCTCAGGGTAAAAAAAGAAAAAAATACATTGGCTGTGTACTAGGCTCTAGACTTTGTGCTAACTGCTTTGCATGCCTTATTTAACATAATCCTTATAACAACCCAGGATGGTAAGTTCTATTAATATTTCTATTCTAAGAATGTAGAAAGCAGGATACCCTTCAAGTGTTATGGAAGAGATTTTAGCTGATTTTTCTCTTAGCTTCTGTCTGAATCTTTGAATCCTATGAAAAAATAATCTGATGGCTGAAGAGGATCAAAACAGCCATCTAGTATTACAAGTCCCAAACCAAGTCTCTGCTAGATTTAGTTAGTGTTAGCATTTAAGCATCAAATCGCTTGAGAAAAATATTTAGTAGAATTTTTTTTTGTTGTAGGACTTTTCAGTGCCTTTGAAATGAGTGTTTACTTGGACTCTCTAAAAAGGGAATAATGCGCACGGCACTTTCTAAACTTATTTGGTAACTAATGATTTTTCCCCCCAAAGGATCCTAATATTCTTAAGAAAATCATTTAGAAAATTGATATATATCATCATATCATTTTATAGAGGAAGAAACCAAGGCTCAGTTAGGGGAAGTCATTTGCCCCAGGCCACAGTATGTTAATGGTAGATTCAAGACAGCAACTCAGATGTCCTGAGTCCAAGACTAGGCCATGTTCCAGATTCCACTACACTAGATTCCACTACAGCAAAAGGGCCAGTCATGGGGCCTCCATAGGTTCAAGCCACAAGGGCCATACACAGCATCACAGAGCACTAATCACACATTTGAGTCTCAAATGGACACAGGTATTGTAAGCCAGAAGAGAAGATTTTATTTAAACTCTTTTGTGCTTGTAGAAGTTGTATCAGGTAAGGTTCTCCAGAGAAAAATGCAGAGAAACAGAGAGAAAAAGAGGGAGAGAAAGAAAGAGAAGGGTAAGGGGCAGGGAGAAAGAGATTTATTGGGAGATTTATTTAACTAATTGACTCATGCAATTATAGAAGCTCGCCAGCCCAAAATTTTCAGGGCCGGCCAGCAGGCTGGAGACCCAGGGATGAGTTGCAGCTTGAGTATGAAAGCAGTCTGGAGGCAGAACTTCCCTTTCCTCAGGGACTTCAGTTCGTTTTCTCTTAAGGCCTTCAACTGATAGAATGAGGCCCACCCAAAGTATGGAAGGTAATTGCCTTTAAAACACACCTTCACATCAACATCTACACTGGTGTTTGAGCAAATATCTGGGTATCGTGGCCCAGCCAAGTCAACACATAAAATTAAGCATCACGATAGTTAGTCATGCCGCTCTTACCCCCAGAGGCAAGGCTGGGAGAAAGAGGCTGCCACTTAGAGTAGCCCTTTCTGTTCCCTTCCTGGTCCCACCTTCTCTTGCCCTCTGTCCATCCATCCATCCATCCATCCATCCATCCATCCATCCATCCATCCATCACCATCTGTCACCCCTCCCCGCTGCCTAGATTCAGGCTTGGGGAGAGAAAACCTAATGATGGCTCTAGCCTGAAGTCCTGGCCTCCCTCAGCTGTCTGGGAAGGAGGCAGTACCTTTTGGGGGAAATGACATGAGAAACAGGGACTGCATTTGTTTTTGGTGGTGGTAGTGAGGAAGATAATAATAAAGGAAAGGACAGCAACAACAAAAATTGACTATCATGGGGGCCATGTTCCTCTTGCCTTTAAAATGCAGTGACATCTTTCTACCTCATCCTCACCTGCAGAACATCCAGAGATTACCCACCCACTGTCCTCGGCTTCAAGCTGTGCCTGGCAGGGACTCCGTGGTACCACAGAGGTGCCTTGTAAGTTTCTTTATCAGGGGATGAGGCTAGAGGCAGAGGCAAAGGAGAAAGTTTGAGCTGGATATATTCAAAGATTCTACCATGCTGCCCTCCGTCAAACAGAATAATTCCATTTTTATGTGTTACATATTCGACTTCCATTTAAACTAATACTAAAATCTGTTAGGCATTCTCTTGATCTATATTAGCATTCAGGCTCCTCCAGACCCTTTTTACTCAAAGTGAATTCTAAGGACCAGCATTGTCAGCACCACAGAGGACCTTGTTAGAAATGCAGAACCTCAGGCCTCATGTCAGACCTCCCGAACCAGAATTGTATTTTAACACAATTCCTAGGTGATGTTGTAAGCATATTAAAGACTATGGAGTAAATGTTTAGACCTCCAGCTTTCAGGGGAAAGAAACCAGCACAGCACAAGACCTGTAAGGCAGTTGAAAATTAATTTTGTCCTGAATAATGGCCTGACTTAGAAAACTGAGGCCCAGAGGGGAGAAAGGTGACACAGTAGAGTATTGGTACCAAAACATAAGATTCTATGAGACTGTGTTCGTTATGCAGGAATATGACTCCTCCCTGAAGAGCCCAAGTCATTTCTGAAAACTATTAAGTCTAAAGTTTGAACATTTCAGAAACCAAGATGTTCCAGTGGAAGCATCCAAGTTCTTTGTGTTTATGAGAAAACTATCATAAAGAGTTCTGTCCAGCAAACAAACAAACAAACAAACGAACAAAAAAACAACAAAACAAAACAAATATAACTCCCTTGGCAAAAGTAAACAGGCTCCCCGAGAGGCCCCTTGGCATGGGGAACAAATAATAATAATAATTATATCTGTACTTGCAGGTATATTCAAACTGAAATAAAAACCCCCTTCTCTGAAACTTTGGGTCCATCTGAACTGCTTTTTCCACAAGGAAGAGAGAAATTCTGAGCCGATGATCTGTCGAGGAGTTAATTTGCTGCTGTGCTAAACTGCTAGCACTGAGGCTGTCATAGGGGAGAAGAAGAAGCAAGTGGGGAAATCTTTGATCCTCAGTTCAGCCAACTTCTTCCGGAAACTTGAATGGGAGATCAAACATGAACAGCAGTACAGGCTCTGGGCTCTGTCCAGGGCTATAGGAATCCAATATTCCAATAATCATCCAGCTTTGACAGAAGTCAACCCAGGAAGCTTGCCGAGGAAAAGCCTTGACTAAGAAAAGGACTGAAGCCGTGACAAATGAGGGAGCAGGAGAGAAGGCTGCAAAAGTCCTTGGGCAGTCTTCTTTCGAATACCCCATCTGTGCATTTCCTCCCTTTCGCAGCCAGCCTTCCTCACAAAACTCAAAAAAAAAAACAAAGATAAAGTTGAGTAATTATCTGCATTTCTAGACTCAGTTAAAAATTTAAGGGCCTGGTCTTGTTTTTTTTTTTTTTTTTTTTTTTTTTTCTATGCTAAGGATTCACACACTCTCAGCCCAGAGAAATGACTTACTGTCCAAACAGCACTGTGTGCCCTGAGTCAGGCCAACACTTCACAGATCACATATGATATTCAGGATAAAGGCCCTCACATCGGTATAGCACCTTGTAGTTTACAAAGCCTTTCGTACTCATCATCTCATTTGTCCTGCCATGGGTAGGGTTGGGGTGGGGTGCTGTCTGTATGTTCAGGAGCTCAGGATTGATTGCCAGCTGCCTCTTCATTTTTTTTCACTCCAGAGATCTTGGTCATAAGTGACACTGAGGACAACTTGATCAAAGTCCAGCAAATTCTACAGTGTAGTCTCTTACAACTACTACCAATGCAAAAATCTATTATAGTCACTGGAATACAGCCAGCCACAGTGATATCTGGCATGAGACATGGCAGATAGGCAGAACAACACATCTCATAATGGTCTGAGCATCCACATTGATACTGCCTTACTTAGACATACCCAGACGCATCACACAGAGCAGATAGTAAGTAAAAGCTGTACCATGAGAAATAATCTCTACTCACAGACTTGGTCCTAAACCAGCTGTTCACCCTCCTAACTATCAAATGGCCTGGCTACCTGCTAAAATACTGGTTTTTTCTTTGTTTCTAACCCCCCAAATCCTCCTATCACCTCCCTCCAAGATGTGCTTTACAACCCTAACCTTTTGTCAACATCAACCACAGCCAAGCTACTCTGCCCAAAGCTTACTTTAGAATCATTCTCTTTTAATTCAACCTAGCCTAAAGGACACTGTACACTGAAAAATTAACTTATCCATCTTTTGAGGAAGAAAACCACTCACAAATTTTTTTACAAATCACAGGTTGGCATGGTCCATTGCAGAGCCATCCAAGAAAGAGCACCACAATCTAGAGAGAGAAACTAGCAAAACCCAGTGAGCTCTGGAGCTGTTAGGTGTGGTGAACTAGCCAGTTTATTTATAATTAGGTGAGTTGATATAACTAATACTTATGGCTAACATAACATAGTACCTTCTCTCAAGAGGCTTACTTAGAGTCTATCAAGGAAGACAGACATTAAACAGGCAATTACAGTTCTATAGGATAATTGTTGTAAGAGAGATTTTTCGAGTCTTTTGGAGAATATTGCAGGTAGCACCACCACATTGGACAACTTCAGCAGGCACCATTCACATTAGAGGTGGCTAACATAATCTACTGGTAGAGTAAGTCCTTGGCACTAATTCTACAGAACTTGACCACATAATGCCAGTGTTCATAACACATGATCATCTGGCAAAGGTCAAGACTTTATCCTTCTATAGTAAGGCTGTCCAGCCCCATGAAGGCCCGCAAGTCTCCTAAATCCAGTATAGTTGCAGGTGGCTCCAAGAAAAGCAGGGTAGATAACCGTCCCTGAAGCATATGGTCTTTGCAGAACAAACATACTGGAGAGCCTGGCTGGCTTTAAAGTAGAGAAAAGTTTGTAGGCTCTGTGCTCAGACAGAAGATGGGAGCTCCAGATCAACTGACTACAGCTTCATGGTCTTGGGCACCTCCTTCCTTCTTCTGTCCAGAGAGTACATTGATACCCTTCGTACAGAGTTCCTTATGAAGATTAAGTATTAAATACCTGCACACCATGTGACACAAAATCAAAACTTCAAAAATGTTTCTTTTTTCTTTTCTCCCTTTTCCTAAACTTGGTAGAGATTTAAAAATGCAGGAGTTAGAAGAGAAAAAAAGATCATATAATCCAAGTTCCTTCATTTTATACATTTGGAAGCGGAAGCACAGTCTGGACTTAATTGATTGTCACTCATTAAAATGCTCTAAAAACTGTATTAAACAACAATTATTTGCTGAAATTAAATTTCTCTGTGAATGAAGTTCAATTGTCCCAATAATTTTGTCATCTATAAAATAAGAATAATCTTGACTTGATAGGACTAGTATGAGGTTTAAATGAGAAAATATAGGTAAAGTATCAATAGTTCTGTTAAGTTTTAAACCTTATTTAAGGATACAGCTGCCTTGAGCAGAAAGGAGGTAAGGAAAATAAAGAACTTATATTTTTTCTATCCAGTATTTTAAAAGTCCAGGGTTTTGTTTTGTTTTTCTCTTTTCTTTTTCTTTTCTTTTCTTCTTTTGTAGCAGTGTATGGTCTAAAGTGTTAAGAATCCTCTCCATAACCTTTTGGAATAGCAAAAGATGTCAGGGAGAAGAAACCTCTCTTTTTACAGCCAGATGGATGTTTCACACCTAAGGAAGAGGCTGCATGTTCTCTATCCTGTCTCTCCCTACCCATACCAACAGAAAGAAGGTGATTCTGAGGGTGCATTCAGAAGGAGACAGAACCAATGCAGAGCACTTGCAAGCCTTGGGTAAAGTTTATCTTTCCGAGTCAAATCTGAACTAGGGCTTTATCTGAGTCTCATGGCAAGAACCTGCTGAGTTTCCACCTGTCAACAGTTTACATTTCACTTTAACTTTTTCCGGGGACATAGAGCTAAAACTATTGGCAGGATGATCTCTGTACGATAGCTTACAATTATTATAATTATTGTTGGCAGGGATGTCCTTTTTCATGGCAATCTGGCATCTGATATTTACCAAGTATCTATTGTAACTAGGCATTGTACTAGGCACATTATATACACTATTTCATTTATTTATATACATATCAACCTATGAGGGAACCATTATTTCTCCCATTTTTTAAATGAAACTTGAAAAGTTCTACTTGCTCATGGCCACACAACCAGTAAGAAGTGGATCTGCAATTCAGAACCAAACCTGATTTCTAGTCCTCTCTGCTTTTTTCTGGTCCCCTCAGCCTCAAGTCTGCTTTTGTAACTGGCTTTCTCTGGCTTCTCAGCTCCTTTTGCTGGTCGTCTGATCAGTAGATAGAAAGAATAAAAGTTTTAAGTTCAACATGTAAATATTATGATTATTAACTTATTTCTGTACATCAGATGTTACCCATCCTTTAACAATTATCCAAAATGGGAACTAGAGGGCGAGAAAGATAGCTCTGGATTAAAATCCTGTATTGGCCACTCACAAGCCATGTGACTTTAATCAATCTGTCTGGATCCCTGCTTCCTTATCTATTGAGTGAAATGCAAATTTTCTTAACAGATTTAAATAAGAAAATGTCTCTGGCACATCGTGAAGCTGAAAATATGATTTTTCTTCCCTCTTTCAAAAGCAAGGCTTCTGGAGTGAGTCTAGTTTATGTCAAAGCTTCTTCACTGTCTAAATATAGAAACTTAACTGCTCCTCCACCTTGTAAAATGGGATAACAATTGTATTTACCTTATGGGATTGATACCACTGAATAAATAAGTATAGATTATTAATATATGTAAAGTGCTTAAAATAGCACCTGGAACATAATAAGTTCTATATGAGTTAGCTATTTTGTAGTTTTTTCCGTTATCTTTCCCTCCTTCTCTGTCTTCCTTTCTTTCATTCTACTGATAGGACACAAGATCTCTTCCTGACAACACAATCCATTTGGAATTATCAATTTTTGGACCACTGATTTCCCCTCAGCATCAAAAGAGTTAAGATCCTTTCAAAACCAAATGCCTGAGCCACATGCTGCTCCCTCTCCTTTCTAGAGGCTAAGGCCTTGATCATTTCTTAATGTAACTACTTCAGGAAATTTGTCACACTAATAATGTTAATATGCCTTATTTCTACACTGCTCACGCCCTGAGCTCTCAGTCACTTCAAAACACAGTGATTGAGATTTTTCAAAAGTCTTTGATTTGGAAGTTGTTACGGAGAACACTAGTCAAGTATAAATATGGCAGAGTGATTTAAGGCAGTTGGAGCAATCCAAATGTTTAAGCTTGTTGCAAATAATTATCAGTCTTTCTGTTCTACATTTTCAACACCCCCCTTCATTTGAAGGAGTGGCCCTCGCTGAGGCCTGGAGCACGCTGTTGAGGCTGCCAAGTACCTCTCTGTTCCCCACACTGTTGTCTCGTCATAATCACGTTATTAAATCCTTAATGGCTTGTGCCTGCTCTTGGTATCAGACTCAGGTCATAGAGAGAACTGGTCACCGTGGAATCAAAAGCTCATTCTGTGTCTGCATCATTCCAGGCAGGCTCTTCCTAAGCCATGGCACTGAGGGTGTGCTGCCAAGAGGATGGTGCCCTCTGATGGCCTCACAGAAGTCAGTTCAGATATCCACACAGAAGTTGCGGCTGAGCGCCCACCTTGAGGTCCTGGTCTGAAAAAGGACCATAGGATAATACTCCAGCACATCTTTGTGCATCACTTCTCACCCTCTTAGCTCCACTTTGTAACTTATTCCAGCCACGCCTACCTCCATTGGTTCTACTTGGATCGTAACAGAGTCTCATGCAGGTTACTTGTTTCTCTGCCTTGGTGCACATCACATACCTCCCTGTTCCTGTCCTGGGGATTCTCTGACATGAAGATGAGAGATAACTATGCAATCTGCTAGCTACATGCAGGTACAACTGGAAGTACGGGCAATAAAATGACCGAAGGACCACCCTCAACTAATGGAAGAGAGAAACTGATGGATAAATACATTCTTTCTTCATTCTCTGAGTTCTCAATACCAAGACACATTTTTCGAGGCTCCTCCAAAGGCCCCAGGGGGTAAACATTAGTTGCTCATATCCTCCCATTGTCTTTCCCTCTGGTGCTGTTTCATTCCGTCAGGCCTCTCTCCGGTGCCCTCCCTGCCCAAATAAACTACCTGCACACACTGCCTCTGCCTCAGTCTCTGTTTCCAGGGGAACTCATGAATTACCAGGATTAAGCTCCGAAAAATCCCAGGCCCTCAAAAAATAGACATAGAAGGACTAAATCACATGGATGCCTGAGAACAAAAGGAACAGAGCCAGAGACACCTTAGCACAGAAGGACGAGGTGACCCAATTGCCTGAGCACAGAATGACCAGGGGACAGAGCTGTCTTGGCAAAAAGGGTCTGCTTGACACAATTCTTTTCAGCACCAAAGAACCAGGGTACAGGTTTACTGCAGTGAAATGAGTTCAGATGATACAGTTATCACAGCACAGGGTACCAGAGGCTTGAGCAGAATAAGATCAATAAACACAATCGCTTTGGACAGAAGCTTCGGGTGGAACAGTTGCCTCCATATAAATGGGCAAGGGCTAGACTTTCCTCAGCACAGAGGAACCAGAGCCCAAAGGATCCACAATGGAGACTGGCCAGTCTCATTCCTACCTCTCTCTGCACCTCCACACACAAATGACCCCCACTGCTCCCACTTTTACTCGTGTAGTACACATGAGAGAGAGCATGAGTTTGGGGCTCAGAGGAACTTAATTAAGGCCTCACTTTACCCCTGCACTGTCTGTGTGAATTGGGTAATTCATAGAACTAACCTCTTATAAACAGAGAAGAATATAATATGAGAGAGTAGATATCAAAGTCCTCTGTAAAACTTTAAAATTTTGTATACTTAATATTGGTATTGCTATTCATATAAAATGGATGTTTCACTGACACCAACAAGAATGTAAATTTATCATTTTCATCATTGTATAATTATTAAATAACATTTACAAAGTTCTACTTTACAAAATATTTTCACAGTTCTAAACTTATTATGTCACTTGATCCTGTCAAAAATTCACCTGGCAAGTTGGATCATTACTCCTCATTCTAGAGAAAGAGAAACTGCAATTCAGAAAAGGTAGCTATCTAAGACACTCAGGCAGTGAGCAGCAGATCTGGGGCATGAAGCAGGACTTCAGGGTTCATATCCTTCCCTGTGTTCCTACCCCAACATGCCAGAATGGAGTGTTGAGACCCTGGTTCCATGTTTTTCAGCTTTCATTAGAATGATGCAGGGAGATAATAGTCCTGTTTAAGAACACTGAGATGATGGTGTTCTGTCTCTCTCTACCCCAGGACCATTCCTGGGTAGCACTCACTTCACGCTGTTGCATAGAGAAGCTTTTCAGGCCTGTATTTAAGTAATAAGACATGACAGACCATGTATTTCTGGGAAATTATTACATGCCTGGGGTGGTGGTAGGAGACTGAGGCTGAGGAAATTTCTTTGTGTGTCACTTTGGCTATTATAAAATATCATGTATAAATCAAGATGGGGTGAGAGCTAGTCGAAGAGTTAGATAACCACTCAGAAAGTGGTGATGGCATGGCTGTGACATCACCACCAGCCAATCCCATAACTCTTCCATCTTGTTGAATACTCAACTGATTTGATCGGGTTCAAAGTCATCCAGAGTTCTGAAATTATCAGAGCGTATGAAGCTGAAAAGTTAGCCATGAGCCAGTGTGATGTGATTCAAGTGAACGTGGACTTGGAGAAAGTGGACACACGACCTCCTAGCACACCCATATTTGCCATTGGGTAATCACTGTATTTGCATGTCTCAGGGTCTTGTGGGTTGTGGTCGTGGTTTTACACTGATTTAGGGGAGAGGCTCTTAGTCTCCGCCAGGTTAAATGACTAGCAGGCACTAAAGATGGCTGCTGAGCTGATCAGAAACAGACTCCTGGGCTGATCTGCAACTGGATCCTTGAGCTCTGATGTTTCAGCCAAGGTTAGGCAAATCCAGTCCGCATGCCTGGTCTCTTCAGGGTATTCTCGTGTGAGACATACAGGCTGTGATTAGGAAAAGTAATGTTTTCCAGAGACTCTGCCCTCAGGGAACTGATAATCAGGAAGAAGGTATAAAACAAATATACTCAGATAAATCCAATATGGAGCAATAAAAAGAAATACTAAAACCTAGTCATATTTAGCTATATCCTTAGTGCGTGGCACCCATTTAGGGATAATACTTGCTCAGTCAATGCTTGTTGAAGGGATAAAAATGTCCTAAGAACACCAAGTGCTAAACGAGTCCAGGTGCTCCAAGCCTCAGTTTTTTAGGCTGTAAAAAAAGGAAAGTGGGACTGACTTTCCCTGCCATTCTTGCATAGTTAGAGTGAGAACTAAAATATGAAAATTCTATTGTAAGCTGTAAAGCACTACCCAGTTATAAGTGATTTGCAAGGAAGGACATGATCATACATCTGGCCAGTGTAACTGGGTGACCCAAAAAGAAGACTCTTGAAGGTTTGGAGGTTTGTAAACATCTACAGCCTCTTTTCCTTCCTCCCCAGCACCACTAATAGAGACTTGAACTGGACCCAGTTTTCAAAGAGCTTTCATTTGTTGATCTGTTGGTCTGTTGGTAAAGCCTGCCCTATATACTCAGTTGAGTAAGATTATGAGATTTCATCTAGACTCAGTGGGGGACTGCCCTGATCAATTAATGATGTCTGCCCTGGACCTGGGTTTCAGAATATAAAATATTTTGCCATTCTTTGCCTAGACCTTCATTTTCTCACTCAATGCAATAGCTTCCTAATTAGGCTCCATCTTCTGTTGTCATCTAAAATTGTTTTCTTGCTTCTGCCACCAAAATTGTCTCTTTCCAAAACAGAAATCTGCCCATGACATTCCCCACTAAAGTCATTTAAGGATTTTCAACTTGTTCTGCAGAGTAGCCAAACTTCTCAGCAAGGCCTACAAAGCCCTCAGTGACTTGATCCCTACTCTAATATATTATTCTGGCCCAGCACCCACAGCTTTACCCCCAGCCACACCAAGAGAACATAGCCAGCTTGGTCCCAAAACACACCATGTCCAACTCACTGCCTAAACTAGTCTAGTCATCCTTAGTCTCTAATGCACTAATTATCACCTGTGTGAAGTCTTCTCTCATCACCTTCAAGTAGAATTAATCTCTTCTTCATCACTACTGTACCCTATTTAGATATTTATTATAGTGTTTTTCCTGTGTAAAAGTATTTCTTTGCTTGTGAACTGTGAATTTTGTAATATGGGAGACCCTGTCTTATATACACATCTTTGTTTTTATCCTGGGCACTGTGTCTGGGATGAAATACATAGCAGTAAATATTTGTAGAAGAAATAAATGAGATATAGAAAGTACTGAATTGACCTGACATATGTACAGCCTTTTCTAGGGCCTCCTTCTTTATAAGTCACCGTCCTTGGATCTGATTGGATCTAGGGAGACCACAGACCTAAGACAGCTATTCTGTAAGCTGGATAGAACCTCATTTCATTGCACAGAAAATTTCTGCTCTTTCTGGAAGGTAGATGACAATAGTTGAATTCAAACTTTTTTGTTCATGTACCTCCAAAAAGTTTTAACAACTATGTACCTACCTGACAATTTTTAAACTGGCATCTAGAATTATACATCATATATTTAAATTTATTTATTTATTAATAAAAGATAAAAATATTAAATGATTTATTAAATAAAAATAAAGAAGCTCTGTAGCAACTGTAATGTGAGTAGGACAGAAGCTGGAAGTGAGTCTAGGTTGGGGACAGAAACACATCACCCAGGAAGATGCCAGCTATAGGTTATTGGCCAAAGGTCAGAGTTCAGAAAGCAATGT
Organism: Macroglossus sobrinus; assembly: GCA_004027375.1. Lineage (NCBI taxonomy): Eukaryota > Metazoa > Chordata > Mammalia > Chiroptera > Pteropodidae > Macroglossus > Macroglossus sobrinus. The sequence continues at coordinate 95,551 of PVKZ01003215.1, forward strand.
GGAGAGGAGAGATAATGCCAAAAGTAAGAATAAAATGAGTTAAAGGGGGGATTTACAGTTGCTACCTAGCTTCTTTATACTGCCCCCACCCTCTACCCTAACTCAGATGCTAGCCTTTGTCCTCCCTCTCCCCAGCCTTTCCCAGAGGTAAGGTTCCAGAAAGACAGTAAGAGTCACATGCAACAGGCCTCCTGCCAGCCCACTCTAGTGTCATTAGTGGGGAGATGCAGCCCCTCATTCTGCCTTTCTTTTTTTCCCCTTGTTTGCTGCCCATCTTTCTAGGCACAGATTAGAGATTAGACTAAGATCCTAAGACTCTGTGACAGCAGAGCTCTAATACAGAGAGGGACATGGAACTGAGAATGAATCCTGGCCAAACAAAAAATACTTTGATTGTGCCTTTTTTTTTTAAGACACACCATAACTCATCTGCCTGAAGCAAAGTGGTGATATTCCAGGGTCTGTTGATAAGTCCATTAGACAAGCCAACAGACCATGGGAACCAAGAGAAAATGGCACTGCAGGGTTACATGGGCCCCGGACACATTCCCGGACAGAACAAGTGTTATTGTGGGATGACACAGACCAGAGCTCAAAGCAGATGCTAGTTTGTCCTACTCTCAGAGGAAATGCTGGCTGGAAATGGAGCTTTGAGACAGGGTCAAAAGACAGCAATGATCTTTCTGGCTGGAAGCCCTTATCCAAGCCTCGACTCCATAGAATTTCACTGGGAAAAGACAGAACACAGAAAAATCTTTGTGACTGTCTTTATAATTAATTGTAATTGATATTCATCCAAGAGAGTGAATGGATCCAGAATGGAGAGAGAGATGTCTGATCAGAAGGCTAAGTAGGATAGTTCCCAAATTTTCTTTCTGTCCCATTAAAATCTCATCAGGACAAATCCTTTGAGAGACCTAACATAATTGCCCTAGAAGCATTTGAAAAAGCAGTTATCTGGACAGGAAAGAGGGTGTCAATTTAGATGTTCTCCACTGGATGGGGATAGTAGCAAGAATAGGGCAAAAGGAAACATCAGAGCTGATAAGAAGCTTGGAGATCATGATTTGGGAAAGAAGCAAAGTAGGGCTCAGAGAGGAACAGAGTACTTGCCCAAGGTCACACAGTCACAAGGTGCAGGGGGAAGGTAAGCCAGGACCCTCAGTTCTGCGGACACCCAGCCCAACCCTTTTTCCTTTGCACTGAGCCTTGAAGGACAACCTAGGAATTGGTCAGGACTCTGCTTCCCTTTTCTGCTGCTCTGGGGCTGGGGAGAAATGGGCCAGGTCCTAAATGCAGCTCTCTGGGAAGTCTCTAGCAGGTTGTCAAGTGCTCCTGCCAGTGCTGAGCTAGCAAAGGAGGGTGGGGAGAAGTGCTTAGAAATCCTGAGCACTGAAAGGTGGCCTGTAATTGTAAAATTCCATTTCCTTTCAATTAGCAGCTGATTGCATTTGATGAGCTGCAACATTGTTTCCTCCGTGTAGATTAGGAGTCAGAGCAGTCAATGAGCTGTGAAATTCTCTCCCTGCTGAAACAATAGACAGTGATTAAAGCGCAGCTAATCCGATCATTATAGCCAGAGCCCACTGATCATTAGCTGCTAACCAGATCCCAGAGAGCAGCTCCAGCCCGGCCAAGGCGGGCTGGATGCAGCAGGTAAATGCTACCTACCAACATGCCAGACTCCCTTCTCTCCGTGTGCAGAAGTCCTTGGTGGACCCCAGGGCTGGGGTGAAAACCAGGAGAGGCGGGGAAATGAGACTGCCAAGGACAGCTTGATGTCAGGGAGAGAGCTAGGACCTTGGGGGCAGATGGAACAGATGAGGGATCAAATCCCATCCCCCATACTCCCTAATTTACTTTTTTTTTTTTTAACCGGTGAGCCTCAGATAAGTTATTTGTCCCAAATCCTTAATAATACCTTCCTTGTGTAGTTGTTCTGAGGATTAATATCACAGCCTAGGTTAAGATCCCTGGTATAATGCTAAAAGTCAGTAATAACACTAACTAACATTTCGAGTGTTTGCTACGTGCACAGCACTGTTCTAAGGGCTTTATATGGATTAACTTGTCTAATCCTCATAACAGCCTTGATAAAATAGATGCTATTATTATCCCTGTTTTTCCAGCTAGGAACACAGAAGTTCAGTAACATGCCGGAAAACTCTTAGCCATGAGTGACAGCTGGGATTTGAACTAGGCAGGCCCATTCAGAGTCCCTGGGATTCACTACCCCACCTTGCTGCTTCCCCTAAAATGTTAACATTCATCGTGTCCCTTCGCTAGGCCTGTCGTTTTCGAATATTACTGTATGGATTAGCCAAAAAAAAAAAAAAGTGCTAAAAATGCAGATCATCAGGCCCCAAACCCCAGAGATTCAGATTCTGCAGATTAGCGGGGAGACTTAGGAAGGGGGTGTTAGTCAATGAGCACATATGTGATATTGGTGCTGTAGTCCAGGACCTACCCAGGGAAATGCTTTAGGTTCTGGCAAGCAGAGGTGTGGCTAGCCAGAGCTAGCACCTTATGCCTGATGAAGAAAGCCACAACTGCACTTACAGAGGATGAGAAGGAATCAAAAAGTACAGGCTCTTGGACCACATGTATCAGAATTTGCAACTATCTCTTCTAAAAGACTGGCCATATAAATTATCCAAAGCAGATGACCTTTGAGAGAAAAAAGGGGAATTTCATAATTATTTCCAGCCACAATGACAAACAGGGACAGTTCCAGGTAAAACGGGCACGGGGCAGCAGACACCACAAGTGTCCTTCTCACATCCCTTGGTTCACACCTTCGAAGCTGGGGTCTGCTATGGCGAGCACCTGCAGAGCATGACTAGCCAGAGTGAGGGACAAGCAGGAAAGGTGGAGTAATGTCCCCAAAGCAGTATCAAACAATGACAGATGGGGAATCTGTCGATAAATGCCCTAGCATCCTTACCCCTTCACTAGACTAATCATTTTGGAAATGTTCTACTCCATCTCCCAGAGTTGGAGGGAGGGCTGAGCTGTAGTTGCCCACCATAACAAACTATAACTCAACTTTTGTCTTCTTTCTTTTTCCTATTTTGTTTCACATCTTTGCTGATTGTTTCTGGGAATCACCTCTCAAATGAATTACTTACTCCCAAATCCTTTCTCCAGAGTCTTCTTCTGAGCTCACAACAGTTACCTTACCACTGACTACTTGTGTAACCTTGGACAGACAAGCAATTAAATTTTCTTTTTCTTAAGAATAAAATAAAAATAATGATAGTTAACTCATGGAAAGCATAGGACATAGCAAGCACTCAATAAATATACAATTTTATTATTATTGTAAACAGTAAGAATATTGGTCATTGCTCTGACTCACATCTGGAAGCATCATTTCTCTCTTATGCTACTGTTGCTGTCCTTGTCTCTCCTCTGGATCGTGGCAATAGTCTCTCGTAGGGACATCAGCTTCCCTCACATTCACAGTGGCCTCGAGACCGTGCCAGTGTTCTGGTCTCTCACTTCACCACTACCTATTGTAAAACAGGCAGAGTTCTAGGCTCTGAGACATTGAAATATATTGTTTTTAATTCTGCTTTGAGGAATGACACAGAATGGCCACTTCTGACGGAGAGCACGTAATTTATTTACAGTGCAGAAACCTAACACTTACACTGAAGATCAACACACATTTCTGAAGTCCTGAGCTGATTGTCACTCTCTTTTCCAAATACCTTCCATCGCTGCCACTGAACAAAGTCCAAATATAGAGTTCAAGCTCAAGTCATAACCTCTAAGCCATCCAATAGGTCTGCTGACACTGTTTTTGCTCAGAAGCTTCTCCCTACAGAGAAAATGCCGCAGAATACCTCTGCAAGGCTTATCTCTCTTCCTACTCTTCCTTCAAATGAAAAAAAAAAAAAATGTGAGGTGTGATCGCCTACTCCTTTTAATTTTTGCCAAGCACAGTTGAACAGCTGATTTCAGTCATTTCTACCTATGGTTTCCCCCTTAAAGCTAATTAGTTTCTTTTCAAGTAATTGCAAATAGTACATTTTCTAGGCCCTTGGAGTCAAGGCTGACAACTAGCTGGTTAGAGTGGCCTCTTATCAATAGCTCACAGAAATTAGACATGCAAACATCCCACTGGGGACCCGAGGGTTGCTCAAATTGTTTAGGATAAATAGCTCATGGAAGTCTCAGGGCTCTTTTATGAATGGCCCTACTAATGCAAAAGCTCTGGGGTGTGATGGGCACAGTGGTAGTTGGTAGCTTCCTTAGGCATCAACAGGGATCAGCTAGCTCCACATACACAAGATTTGCTGTGTCCCAGGCAGCGTGCCTGCTTGATGCTGAGTGTGGTCCAGGGGTCAGGGGCTGGGGTGGAGGCAGTAGAAGAGAAGAGACTGGGAAGTCTTAAAGAGGTAGACAACAATGTTCCCTGGAGAAACAGGAATGGGCAGTCTTCAGGGAATAATAATAATCTCCTTCACCAGTGAGTCTGACTGGCCAGTCACAGTAACTCATCCTTCGGGAAACAAAGATGCGTTCATGCCTATAAAGTTCTAGTTCAGACTTTGGGACGTGAAGAGTGTTCATTCTCAGATCTGCTGCTGTTTTCCATGGCATGTAGTGTTATATATTGAAGGGAGCTTCTATTACTCTTCTTTTCCTTCAATTTTAACATTGTTATTTTGGACCTTGGATGAGGAGGATGGAGTGATGCAGATGCCTCAGTTCCTAGCATGATGGTTTACATCATTGGTCCATGCAAGTCCTTTTACCCCTAGATTATGTTCCTATTGCTGCTATAACAAATTACCACAAGCTCAGTGGTGAAAACAACACAAATGTATTATTTTACAGTTCTGTAGGCCAAAAGCATGACTTGAATCTCACTGGAAGAAGATGAAAGTGGTAGCAGGATGCATTCCCTTCTGGAGAAGAAGAGAGAGAATCTGTTTCAGTTCTTTGCCTTTTCCAGCTTCTAGAATTCATTAATTTTCCTGAGTTCCCCTCTCTCTAACTTCAAAGCCAGCAACTTTAGGTATAGTTCTTCGTATGCTGCCATCTCTCTTAAATAGTCACATTTTACTCTGCCTGACTCTATTACCTCCCTCTTCCACCTTTAGGGACCTTTGTGGTTACACTGAGCCACCTGGATAATCCAGGATAATCTCCCTATTTGCCAATTAGGATATTAATTCCATCTGTAGCCTAATTCTACCTTGTCCTGTGACAAAACAGATTCACAGATTCTGGGGTTTAAGATGTGGACATTTTCAGAGCTGAGGGCGGGAGCATTATTTTGCCTGCACAATTCCCAATCTTACTTGCATTTCTTGTCCTCATCAGCAGCTACTCTAATGTCTTTGATACATGCCCTAAAAGGTGCACATTCCCTTATAAGCCTGCCATGGTGTGTATGTTTTTAATTGGCATACATGGCATTGTTCTATGTTCTATCTATGGTATTGTGCTTACATTTTTTGTGGACACCATGGTTTTAAAGTCTCCTGCATTGTTATGGACACACTGAGTTTGATGCAGCTGACAACTGCATATTAATCCATAGTTTGCATCTATCTCATTTTATTTATCCAATTTTCCACCAACATACTCCTAGCCTTCCTTTACTTCACAATAAACCATGTAATGCCAGACATCCTTCTTCAGGTTGCCATGGACCTATGCAAGGATTTCTCTAGAAAACACACAAAAGCAAGAATTATTGGGTCCCTGGGTATATATCCTACTTTATTTTACCAGCTAATACTTGATTGCTTTCTTGGGGCCGTGCTAGTATACCAGCACTAGTATATTTGTTAAACCTTTTTTTTTTTTTTTTTTTTTTTTTACCCAGGAAAGTGATGCAGTGTCTTCCCACGTCAAACCTCTTGCCCAGGAACAGAGCTGAGAACCTTCTCTACATCTCTCTGATGTGTATTTCTGTTTCTTGCAAAGGTTTTAGGGTCCCTAAATTGACTTTCCTCCAGCAATGTTGGAGTCCCCACCTGCTTGTCTTCTCCACATGCAAAGCGCTGTGCTAGGTACTGGGCTCTATCAGAGAGGTCTGATCTCTGGCTTTGCAAGGTCATAGTTTTACTACCATCCCTTCTCTTCCATCCTCATGACCCTGGACTGTGGTTTCATTAATTCAGTAACTTTTTCTTGAGCATCTACTGGCCCAAGTGTATTACTCCCCACTCTCCACGCCAGATATCGAGGATGCGAAAGGAACAGTTAAGGGGATTCCATTCTGGTGTCCTGTCAACTTAGTCTCACAAACTTACCTATATCCATTCACTTCTCCCCCAAACCAACTCAGGCTGAGCCAACCTCATTTTTTACCTGTACAAGTGTATTTGTATCCTGCTTGATCTACCTATTTCTGCCCCCATCTAGTCCTTTCTTCATTCAGCAGCCAGAATAACACATTTGAAAATATAAATCAGAGTCCATTATTTTTTCATATCTGTTGACATTCCATTGCTAATAGACTAAAACTTATATCCCTTGGCCTAGTATGCAAGGCTCTGTGACAGCTGGCTGCCGCCTGTCTCTCTGACCTGATCCGTATCACTTTTTTCCTTCCTTCACCATATTTTAGCCACATTGACCTTTTTTCTTTCTCTGGAACAGATCAAGCCTGTCCCTGCATCCTGGCCTTTGCACTAACTGTTCCCTCTACTTCGAATGCTCTTAACTCAGAGCTGCTTATAGCTGGCTCCTTTCCGTTACCCGGACTTTGGTCCTGGTTTTATTCTCTGGAAATTTTTTCATTAGAAAGTTTGTTTGTTTATTTGTTTGTTTATAGATTTCTTGTTTGCCTTTTCCCATAGGGTGTGAGTTTCATGAGAATGCTTTTATCTTTCTTGTTCACTGCTCTATCAGCACCTCTTATACTGCCTGGCGCAGAGGGGGTGCTCAAAAACGCTTTTTGCAGGGTGAGTGAATGAGTCTAAAGCAGTGGTTTTCAAGCTTTGCTACATTTTAGAATCACTTGCAGGAAGTTATTAAAAATACTGATGTCTAGGCCTCACCCAGACCAACTGAATCAGAACCTCTGGGCATAGCGCTAAGGTATTGGCACTTTTAAAAGCATCCCAGACAAATGCACATCTATAGTGTGAGCTACCCATTTGAAGGATAAGAGCTCGTCTTAAATAAGGCACTTTAGAAACTTTTTCTGGGATGTTGTATTCAAACTTGAGAGAGAGATAGAGATAACTTTCCTCTTTATTTCTGGTGTTAAGTGGCGGTGCTGTAAGCCTGCAACTGTCTGCTGCCATGTCAACCACCACTCTGCCACCATCACTGGCCACAAGGAATAAACCAAGTTGCAGGAGAAAAGAATAGGACCACCTCACAGAGAAGCTGAGCCAATGCAAATGGGGAGGCATGGGATGGCAAGGATAGGTCAGAAAAATGCTGATGTTGTGGAAGCTCCCCAATCTCTGAGTCTAGCCTAACTCAGATTGTCTTTCCTGCTCAAGCTGGTGGAGGTTAGGTTTCTGTCACTTGCAACTAAAAGAATCTTGACCGATGTTTGATCCAAGCAAATAATTGTGGGTAGAAGAAAGATGATTTAAATAGAATCCAGAAGACAGACTATTAAGGCAGTGTCTTTATTGATAAATCCACAATTCCAAAGACAGCCTCTTGCTAAACTAGAAATAATTCTTCACTTCTCTTATTTCAGCTGATGTTAGTGTGTTTATGAAATGTCCCAGTTAAGCATTTCTAGTCGAATAAAAAGTGTAGATCACTTACTGTTCTTACCCAAGGGAACAGATTAGTACTGGAAATGCACTGTATGTTCATCCTAGGGTAGTACATATGCCAAGCTTTCTGCTCTCAGGGGCTCCTCTCCCACTTTGGGACCCACAGAAAACTCAGCACACATAGTTGAACACTGAGGCCTCTCTTGTCCTTCACAATCTTAATTGCATAGCTCCTTTTGAACCTTGAGAAGAATGCTGAAAAGGTAGAAACTATGGCTTTAGAGGCCCTGATGAGCCTGCAAGGTCCCACTGTAAGCACAGGGGGATAGATCAAAAGGAGGCTGCCCAAGATGCCAATCTCCAAAGGGCACTAAAAGATTTCAGGAAATAGAAGAAGCTGGAGGATGTCGTATTTAATAGCACTCCTTTCGAAGAGAATACTGTATGTGATTGGAAGATACTAGGCTGTACAGACCAGATATGAGGCCTGGCATACACTTTTGGAAGTCAGTGTCTGACCTTCTTGAGCTTCAGAGGCTGACAAGCTCCACTTCACAAAATTCCAGATGCCAATATGCCTTATTCCTGTGATCTTCCTGCACTTCCCCAAAGATAAGCTATACGGAAAAGAGAAATGGATATTAACATCCCAGGAAGATTTTTTTCTGGGTCTTGTGTGTAGAAGCACTGAACAGGTATTGGGCACATAGAATGGCACAGGCAAAGATGTAAACCAAATCTCTAAGGCAGAAGTAAGAGCCAGGATATCCTGTCACAATATTGTTAGACTCCTGCCACAAACAATCACTGTGTTGTGTACTAGAGTAAGTCCTAACATTAGCCCAAGTTAGAAAGCTGCTGTAGTTGATTTCTTATACTTCTGAGGCTGCCGTCTTTCTTTGGTGAAGGGTCAGTGGTTGTGGTGAGCTATAGAGAGCTATTAAATAGATAGCAACCTGCAGTGGGCAGCAGCAAAACAGAGTCAGCCATCTGCCCTAGGATAGTGTCCAATAAAAAAGAACATTTGGTTAGCCTCTCAATACTATGTAAGATCCCAGAGGCATGTGCTAAACAATATAATGAGAGTGGCGAGTCTTGGTAACTGAGGGCCTTTTGTTTTGCTAAGGGGAATGTGCAAGTTTGGGGCCAAGCAGAATAGCTCAGTATGGTAGAGGAGAAGCTAGTGCTGCCCCTGTGGTCTTTATTCCACACCCTGCAGTGCTCAGCTTCTCCAGTAAATAGATGCTAAATAAATATTCCAAGCCTATAAATCTGAAGGAGAGCCAAATTCTTACCTGCCTGGAAAGCTGCACATTACCTTTCTGTCCTGCTCACAGACATTCAGCAGCCCCTCACTTCCTGAAGTCTTCCATGGAAGGAAGGTAGGGTGGAGTCACCCTTCCCAGAACAAGCATAATGAAGAAAACTGCACCACAGCCTAGATGATGTCTCTGTTGCTTTTATATTTCTAGTTTGGGAACCTGAAATTACCCCTGGTCCATTAACGCTGCCTCCTGTGGGCTTGCTGTGAAAATATTTCTATTCTGATGAAGCTAAAGCCTGAGTAGAATTCTCACCATCAGTCAGAGCTCTAAAACCCATCCGAAGTGGGTTCCTCTATCTGACAATCTCTTGGGACCTAGACCCACATCATGTATTCTATGAAAGACCCTCTAATTGGGATGAAATTCTAAATAAACCCCTTCTTTGGAAGGCATAAACCTTCAGGTTTGAAAAGTTAGAGGTCTGATAATTCCATCATCTGACTCCCCTTCCTATAACACCTTGTCCACCTACTGACACCACACCTTAGGATCACTCACTTGTTTAATGTTAGTTTTCTAATGTGCACACCCACAATTAAATATAAATAAAAAAATCTGAACAAAGCAACAAAAGTGTAAAACAAGTTTAAAAAATGAGGATTTTTTTTTTAAATTTAAAGGTGTGATATTCATTCTTCACACATACCTCCCTCACTTCCAGTGTGATCTAAATATACTTCTCTGCTCCCATCAACATTGGGCTTACCCATTCTAGTTGCTTTCCAATAAGATATTAGTGAACGTGACATGAGCAAAACCATGACATATTTTGTATATCAACCCTCACTGTGAAAGAAACATGCCCTCGCTAGCACACTGATCCAAGGAGGACAAGAGTCATATGGAGCAGAGAACCAAAGCTACCCTTTCGAGTCCAAACCAGTTTAGATCAGCTAATACTCAATCCATAGACACATGATTATATTTTTAAGCCAGTGGTTTGGAGTGGTTTGTCAAAAACTTTATTGTAACTACAGCTAAATAAAACAGAATAAGATTTTCTGAAATAAGACATGAAACCCAGAAGTCAAAAGGTAAAACACTGGCAGATTTGACCATGTATATTCTTAAAGTTGTGTAGGGATTTTTAAGAAAACAAAACAACATTAATCTGAGCCAATAAGGGAAAAGTTATCTTTAGCAAAGTGGAGGTGAGATAAAGGTATGTGCCAAGGACAAAACATAGAGCATACATGTGCAGTAATGATTCCCATCCTTGTCATTGAGACACATCATGCAGCTGATAAAAAAGAATGAAGGCGATCATTTGTGACCCACCATGTAACATGATGAACAGAAATCTCAGAACACAGGATTAATAAGCTAATATCTTGAAAAAGGATTGGGAAGGAAAGCCACAATACTTGTTCCTAGGGCTTGAAATTTTCAGAGGGGACGTGAGAGTGGGGACTTCTAATTGGGTGTATGCATGTTTAATTATTTTCCAGTGACCATGTATTAGGTATGCATTTGGTCTTGGGTGCCCTTTTATCCAACTGCTCAATATTTTAATAGCACCATTATCACATGGTGGTCTAGCCATACGAGGGAGGCCTCCTCCAGTGGCAGGAAGCTTCCTGCCCTTGACATTGCCCTTTCAGATAAATGCAATTGTCATACAGTACCTCCAAGTATCTCCGTATATTTAAATAAAATCTGCTGCCCTTTCTTCCAAGTTCAGTCTAACTTTCCCGTTGTCTTATTTGTCCTTTGCTTTTTCTTGAGTGAAGTTTAGTAGTAACATTTAAAATTGGAACATACATAATTGAGGGCGTGTGATTTCACTCTTTAATTGTAGACTCTCAGAGCTACAAGGGAGATCTCAGATCATGCTGTTAACCACCCACCACCACTTTACAGAAAGGAAAATGAAGCCCTAGAGGGAGGATGTACTGCAGAGGTCTCAGAGCGCACCAAGACTCAGACATGGTGAGCTGATTCTGTCTTTTTTTTATAGCTGTCTTTTCTATCTTCTACTGGATCTCTCTACAATTCAATTGTAAATTTCTGGGGGCTGAGAAAGCGACGAGGTAGCAGGATATGGTGGCAAGCGCATGAGCTTTGGAATCAGACAGATGTGGGTTTAAAATCCAGTTCTGGGATTTGTACAAACTATAACGTTGGGCACGTTCCTTAATGTCTCCAAGTCTCTGTGCCTTAGCTTATAAAATGGGATGCTAACAGCTACCAGAGTTACTGTGAGAGTAAAATGAGGTAAGGTTTATAAAGCACGCAGCGCAGTGCCTGGCAGAAAGTAGGAACTAATTAAATGTGAACTCCCTTCCCTTCTCTGTGGAATACCTTGGTAGCTGAAACACTGCTTTATGCATCAAGGAATTAACACCACTGTTATGAGATTAATTCACAGCAATGCACATGAAAACAGTGATTCAGATCATCGCAAAAAACTATAATTAAAGTATCTGGTATTGTTTGATTACAGGGTTGGCTTCACTCACTTTAGCACTTTGTGGGCAGAGAGCAGGCAGCCTGGGGGCGAAGCGGCTTTGTTTTCTGGGAGGTTTCTGACCACTTCCGAGGGCCCTGCTGGGCGGTGATGGTTCTACTGATTCTTATTTTGCACTGAACAGTTCGAATCTTAGTGGGTTGGAATAGAGAGATGGATCTCACATTTACTAAATAGTTACTGTGTGCCAGGCCCTTTAAATGCTCATTCTTGCTTTATTCTCCCAGATATCCCAAAAAGGTAAGATTCATAATTGCATTTGACAACCAAGAATGCTGAGGCTCATAAAAAGGTTTCTCAACATGTCATTCCCAGTAAGGCATAGAGCAAGGGTTTAATTCAAGTCCACTGGACTCCAAAGGCTGCATTCAATTCACCACAGAAGCCACCTCCTAGTTTGGGTACCAAATTTACAGCCAAGTAAGTTATAGGCAGTTTGTTTTTAAGTACTTTAAATGTACAGCCAAGACTGCTAGTTAACTATACAATTCCATTTTCCTCTTCTTTAACAACAAAAGTCCAAGTTTTTATTCTGATAGCAATATGCCTAACCACAGATCATTTCCCAGTTTCCTTTGCAGCTAAGGAAGCCTAAAAAGATGTGAGAAATTGTTGGTTGGAACTACCAGGAAATTTTCTAAACGGATAATTTGAAAGACATGACTTTATATCCACTGTTCCCTCTACCTTCCCTTTTGCTTCTTGTCTAGAATATAGACTGAAAGTGATGCCTGGCAGCCATTTTGAACCAAGAGGTTCATGAGGTGACCTTGAAAAAAAAAGGTAGTTTCAAAAATGGTAGAACAGAAAGGCAGAGGAAGCCTGGGCCCCTGACAACTATGAAACAGCCAGGCCAACACTGTATTGCCAGTTTTTCAATTTTTTTAACTGAGAGAGAAATAAGCCTTTACTAATTTAAGTCATTTTCTTTTTGTTATCACAACTGAGCATAAACCTAACTGATATACCCATAATATCTTATTTAATCCTCCAACAGTTCCATGAGGCAGGTATTATTTTTGTTCCTGGATTTTTCAGGTATGATAACTGAAGCACAGAGAGGTTAAGCTACTTGCCCTAGATCACTGAATTAGTAAGTAACAGAGAGTGGATTTGAACCCAAGCCAACTTTTCCAACACTCACTCTCTTAATAATCATATTAGACTGCTGAGTTGGACTAGACATCAAAGACTATTTTTCTAAGCTGAAGAACTTTCATATCTCAGTAGAATTTTCCTTCAGAATCAAACTTTATTTCTGATGGCTTGAGCCCTATTTGCATCTGGCATGAGGTTAGTTTTTCACTTTGTAAGAAATAACATTCTAATGGGTTTTTAAGGGCCCAGAAGACTTGTTAGCCATTCCCTGGCTGCCGCAGGACAAACTCATTAAAAACATCTGAACAAAACCAACAGCACTTGAAGGGCAACAAGAAAATGAGAAAGACACTCTGCGCACGAGGTTAGAGAATCTATACAGCAAATCACAATGTTGGAGGGCCCACTCACCCAACTGGAGCTAGGGCTGCATGTCCAGAACATAACCTGTTTGCGTTCCCAGATCCCATAGCTTGGGAATGAGAATTGCAATCACATATTTATTATACCAGAATTTCTTTCAATAAAACTATTTGGATAGCCTTGGAGTTTTCTCTTAATGGGATTTTACCATTGTGGAAAAGAGTTTGCTAAGCAAATGAATGAAGCAAATGGAATTGGAGGAGAAATGTTTACTGAGAGAAAGAGAACAAATTATTTTGTGTCACCAGGACATTACCCAATTACAGTGAGATATGGTTTATCTGGAATTCTATTGATTGAGACGTGGTATTAATTGGCATCTGTAAAATGGAGATAATCACACTGATGTTTCAGGGTGGTGGTAAGAAATATGTGAAGTACACCAAGCAGAGGTGACTTACCACAAAGGCAAAAAAATGTGAAGGCTTTTATTGTTTTATTGGACTTTAGGACCTAGAACTGGTCACAGTGTTCACTCTTCCAGCCTTTAGGAAGCTACACATGATTTAAAAAATAATGAGCAGAGAAAAGCAACAAATTCTCAGTTGCCTTTAATAGCCCAGACATAGAGCAGAACACATTGGTCCCAGTATCTGCCAATAATTTTACAGGCTTTCTGGCTACCTGGTTTTTGGAAGCCCACCTGGGCGAATCCTCTAACCCCAGAACCATATCAGAAGGCAGTGAGCACAGCATGTGGTAAGCATCACTGCCTGCAATACAGCCAGCATGGGTTTGAATCCCTGCTCTTCACCTACTTGACAAATTTAGTTAAAGTTTGCAAAATGGAGCTTGTAATAATACCCATAATTGGTTGTGGTGATGGTTCAAACAGATAATACATGTAAACGATGAGAAGAACATCTACCACATAGTTAGGCATCAATACTTCATGGCCAGCATTAGTGACTGGAATTAGCAGTGCACAATACAACGTAGTTTTCTTCCTTTCCTTCCTTCTGTGACAGATCCATCATGGTGGTTCCCAGTTTTGGTAGCAAAGCAAGCTTCATAAGAAAGTGAGGAGATAGACCCTAATGGAGGTCTAGATAAAAGGTCTCATAGGCTTCTTTTAAAGGATTAGAGCTTAAAATTTGGAAGCAGATCTTGAGTTTCTGATGACCAGCTGGCTCTGTGAACTTATGCAAGACCTCAGGACCTGAGAATGTACCTGTGAATTTTTGCAAATCAAAAAGTGTAAATAAAGTAATTTTTTGTAAGCTTTAAACTTTGTATCCAGCAGCCTACTCAAATTCAAGGCTGTTTTAAATTGATGAACAGGTCAGTTAGACAAATGGACCATGCAATTTAATTTTCAGGACTGCAACATAATAGACCACCCCAAACCTTAGTGGCTTAAAACAACCATTTGCTTAGCTGATGATTCTGGGGGTTGCCAACTGGGTCTAGGCTCAGCTAGACAGTTCTTATGCTGGTTGCAGTCAATGCAATCAGTTAGGTGGCTTTGCCTCTGAGAGTTAGCTGGCTGTTGGTTGGAGTGATAGTAGCAACAGGGGTACATGTCTCTCATCATCTAGCAGGCTAGCCCAGGTTTGATTACATGAGGGCAGTAATGCTGTTGTAAGAGAAGCGAGAGATGGAAAGTCCCAATACACAGACACTTTTCAAGTTTCCACTTGTATCACAATGACCAAAGCAAATCACATAGCCAAACCCAAGGTTGTGGATGCAGAGTGGTGTGAACACACCAAGTATCATTACTGCAAAAACCCACCACACACATCATAAAGCTTGCTCTGGGAGAAATCATTCTAAAATAGGCACCACGTATTCACAAGGCCAAAGTGACTTTGCTCTTAATGAACTCCAAGGAGAAGTCATTCGGTCCAGCAGCCTGGACAAATGGTTGAATGATGAAGTTCTTCCATTCCCAACCAATTAAAAGATTAAATTTTGCATAGGGATTTTTTTAAATCTGTGAATTAGGGCCTCAGAATAAGAGGTTGCTGAGTCTCTTTAAACTCTGACATTCTGTGAATCTGTACTTTTTCATTTCAGTTAGAGAATAGCTGAAATCCAGCCCAAGAAAGCTCTGTTTCCTCATCCAACAAGGCAGACAGAAAATTTCAGCACAGTGAAAGAAACACTGGTCAACCCCGAGGGTTTTGTGACCATGGATAAAAATGTCCCTAGAAATAGTAAACTCTCTGTTATTGTAGATAATCGAGCACAAACTGGATAACTTTTTTTTTTTTTTTAATGACGTGAAGCTGTGTTCTCATTGTCTATGTATGAGGGGACATCAGAATTTTTATATCACTCCTAAAGATTCTGATGCCCTATCTCACATGCCCCCAGATTAGGCTACACAGAATGGAATTAGTCCTTGTATTATGTAAAAAAGTTAGATTTATTCAACAATAACAGATGAGCTCTTATTATAAGCAAATCAAGTCACTTTCAGATACTATACCTTTACTCTTTCAGAACCAGTAATTTCTTCTTGTAAAGAAAAGAACAAATGCTCAGAGAGAAGAAAATTTGCTCAAAGTCATCCCCAACCAGTAAGTTCTGAGTAGTTCTTTCACTATGTTCTTGGTGACCTGCTTTTTACCTGTCTTTCCTTTCATCATTCATTCATTTATTCAGGCTGTCACTCATTCGATATTCATTCTTAGTGAAATTTCCATGGAAAGTTAGGAAAGATAGGAATTTATCATACTCAGAACACATTTGCTCCTCAAGTTCCACACCTTAAGGTTTGGGTGAGAATGAAATTTGATGATATATGTAAAATTCTTGAGTAGTACCTGGTACCTAAAAAACCATGGCTAATATTATTTTGGGGAAAATAACAGGCAGCTTTTGAAACAGCCTGAACTCAGAGAATCTGAGAAGCTCAGCCAGAAAGAAACATGTACAAATGCTAGAGGACAGTGACCAGAGCCCTGAATCCTATGGTACAGGAACCCTGAGGAGAGTGAATGACATCCTGAGCAGACTCCCTGAGGAGAGTGAATGATAGCACCTCAAGGGGTGCTGACAGAGCAGGTTTGGAGCCTTGTGCGGCAGCCCCACCCAGGCTCACCTCATCCCACCATTCACACCAGGATCAAGCAGTTCCTTGAAAGGGCTACTCTTTGGAAGCATCGTGCTTCTCTGGAGATCGCCAGGAGAATGTGCT
Source organism: Macroglossus sobrinus (assembly GCA_004027375.1). Lineage (NCBI taxonomy): Eukaryota > Metazoa > Chordata > Mammalia > Chiroptera > Pteropodidae > Macroglossus > Macroglossus sobrinus. Next base: position 111,712 of record PVKZ01003215.1, read on the forward strand.
GCTGAGACAGTGGTGGGGACCTCTGCTCCAGTGAGGTGGTGCCTGGTGCGTGATATGGAGGAGTTAATCTTGGCTCTCTGCTGTGTGAACATTCCCCTGGCCCCTCCAGATGGCCTTCTTGGGTGAAGACCTAAAACAACCCCACACAGGCTGTCTCTCACAAGTGGATGACATCTGGTCCCCAGAAGACACTCAAATAATTCTCGCCCTGGCAAAATCCAGGATCCCATTCACACCCAGCATCTTGCATTCTTTTCCTTCACTCTGAGGACATAACAGCTAACCCGATCTAGTTTGAGCTCATTACAGGTCCAAAACATGTCAGACCCTGGCCACCCCACAGCAGGGGACACATATCAGGCTCTCTGAGTGGTCTCCTGGAAGCCCCTCTCCCTTGCCCTGGGTTCAGAGCCTCATGGAAGGCCAAGCTATCTCAGCAGAGGTGAGGAGGTAGGACTGAATATTCTCTTAAAAAAGTTTCTTTTCTGCAGTTGTTTAGAAATATGCTGATAAGCCAATTCTTGACAGTGTTGGAAATAAATTAATGGTAGCAATGAAATCCATAATGAAAGCATCAGATGAAAAAAAAAAAAGAGACAGATAGAACAAGTCTTCCTTTAAATATGCTTGGACTGTGAATAATCCACAGCATTGGCCCAGTCCCGGCCTCACCCTGCCTCCTGACCTGGCAGCTCGTCCTGATGTTCAGGCTGACTCTTCCCCAAGCTTGGACCTATAGCTCCAGGCTCAGGCCCAGAGGAGCATCTGGCAAAGTTTCCCCTGAAAGAAGCCTTTCCCTTCAAAGCACTTTGTCACCTTGGAGCCACTGATGTTGCAGAAGCTCTTTTAAGGACCCCAGATTTTTTTTTAAAAATCGCATATAGGAAGAAAGTACCAGCATTTAGAGTCTGGTTTGTGCTTTCTGGTGTGCTGAGGGCTTTTCGTACAGAATTTCATTTAAATAGAGAGCCAAAGAAAATTTCATACCATCCTCTGTGCAGCTCGGTGTCTTAATTTACCAGATAATCTTTTTTTGTTCTCCCTGCAAGGTTCTCTCTGACCTGAATGCCATTCTTCAGCATCTCCACATTTGCAAAAATCTTTATATCCCCAACCCAAATCCCACCCTTTCCATGAAGCCTTCCCTGATTCCTCCATCGCCAACTCCGTCAGAAATCATTTCATCACATACTTGATCATTCTGCATCATGATTTCGTCTGTAAAATGGGCATACTAATGGTACCCGCTCTTTAAAGTTGTTGTGAGAATTAATAATAACACTTAGAAGCTTAGCATATAGGCAAAGCTCTATAATAGGGATTTTTGTTGTTATTAATGAATATGACTTCTTCCTTTTGATGTACTGTGAGATTTTGGAGGCAGGGCAAGGTTGGGTTCTTATTCATCTCTGAACCCTAGAGGTTAGTAGATGGCCTTAATACCCAACAGGTACGCAAGCTCAATAGAATGTACATGAGATGACTGAGTACAGGAACGGCGGCAGCCAAAGATAATAGTGAACAAATACACTGCAGATTGATGCTTCATATGCCCAGCCATCTTTTGGGGCTAAATACTACGTTGCTCTTGTTCCAAGCCAGCCAAACTGTCCTGGTGCTGGCTGCCAGCATCCTTGCCTTCGGACAGTCCTTGGAGAGGTGCCACTGCTGCTGCGCAGGCTGACAGCATCACCAAAGCTGCCTTTGGGGCTCTGCTTCTTGGGGCTGGTGCAGGTGGAACCAGCACTCCTGGCAAAGTGGAGGCTCAGCATGTCTGTGATCCTAGCCCTGCCTTGGGTACCATTAAAGCCTCAAATATGGTGCATTTGACTTTCTACCTTGTCTCTCATGCTTCTTAGCACGGACAGTTTGCAATGGATGTCAGACTTTGAATTCCTTATCATGTTGTTTATATCTAATAAGTGACTCGCCCCATTTTTTTAAAAGTCAGCTTTTAAAAATACTGTGTTTGAACATCTGTCAAGGGCTGGGGATTAGCTGAATAGGCACTGGATGCCAGGATATTATATTCTCTCTTATCCTTTATACTGTAATTATCTTGATCCTCAAACAACTCAGCACCAGTTACAACCACTTTCGCAGACTTGTTGTTGCTGCAAATTCAAAAAATTATTTTATTTGAATCTAAATTAAACTGATATGTAACAAGGTTTTTTTTCCCCATGCTAAGTCTCAAAAAACAGTATCTGCAGATGATTAAAAAACAGTAAAACACGGACAATTTCAAAGTTTATTTCAAGAATAAACTCATGAAAATTCATCTAATTATGCAGCAGTGTACCAAAAATAATCTTTTCCAAACCTAAATTTGTTTAACAAAACACACAGTCAGCTAAGCCAAATGAAAGCAAACGTGTGTTTATGCCACAGTCACCCCCTCCCCCTGGTGCTCAAGTGGGCACGAGGGCTTGGCAGGGTTCGGGAGGCTGTTGTCGGCGTCTGTGTCCTGAGCTGTGCCTGTCATCATTTCCAGTGAGGGGCCATTGGCATCCAGCGGTCACGGAAATAGACCCTGTTGAGAGTGGTCTCTGTTCCTGGCCATGTGCAGAGCTGGGTGTGGAGAATTTAGAGCATTTTACACTCAGAAACTTAGGGGGCAGAAGACACCACCAAAATATCGTGCATATAAATGATGTACAGTCAGGCTGCCTCTGCCACTTACTAAGTAACAGAGAGAACAGCTGCCATGTATTGAACTCTGGCTCTGGGTCAGGTATTTATCTGAGCGCCTGACACTCCTTTATCAGCTGATCCACAGAACAAACCTGAAAGCTGATTGTGGTTCCCCCTGCTTTACAGATGCAGAAATTGAGGTTCAAAGGTAAGTGGCCTGCCTAAGATCACACAAAGATTTGATGACCTGAGATGAAATCTGTCTTCTAGAGCCATGTTCTTGTCTGCTATGTTGGTTTAGCCCCGGGCCAGCCTCTTTAGGGAACCAATGGGAATCCCAGCTCTCCTAACCCAGACGCGTTCCTCGTTACCTTTTGCATCTCAATGTAGTCATCTAGAAAATGGAGAACACAAAACTTAAGATGTGGTAAAGATTCAAAAGCATAAAATATCATTATTCCATTAGACTGAATCTCCTCAGAGAGAAAGTATATATCTATTTTATTCATATTTATGTCCCTAGCATCTCCCATAATAGTAAATTGCACAAAATGTTCATTAATGTATGAGAAGTGAAAGAATAAGACAAATGTCCTTCCTATAAGTTGTTTGCAGCTTATTTGGAAAAGAAAATTAACCTGTGTGAGTAGAGTAGAGATCAAATCCAGTGGACATATCCTTAAGGGATGTTGATAACTTGCCAGGTGACTCATCAAAATGTCATATTGGAATTGTACCTCATCAGCACCCCAATTTCCTAGCTGTGTAGCACAGGAAAATTTTTGAACCTCTCTGAGCTTTTTCAGAGAGAATCATAATGATCTCACTCTACTTTTTTCCTTGTACAATTGTGAGCCTCCCCTGATATACAGAAAGCACTATCATATGCTATATAAAATTTCAGGACCATCATCTTTTTTCGATGAGAGCAGTAAAATGAGGCTGCACTTGCTGGAGGAAATGACTAGAGGTTTGAACCATGAAGAAGGAGCCACATTTTACCATGGATTAGAATAGATTACAGGAGAACTAAAATCAAGGGTCTATGTCAGGTTCAAATCCTATATTTCCAAAAGCGTACAGCATCCTGTGGTTTCACATGCACTCGGTCACTTGCCTCCCAGTGGCGATATTAGGCACTAAATATTTTAAAAAATTTGTTCATTTGTCTTAATTGGAATATATTGGATTGAATTTAATGGAATGGGTTTAAAACCTGATTAAAACTCACCTCCCTCATATACAAATAAAATCAAATCACCGAATCAACTATGTTCACAAAATTATGAGGTCTGTTTCACCACTGTACCTTTTCACGAACTGAAGCAAAAAACGAGAGGAAGAAGCCTAGCTGCTGAAAAGGGCAGCTGAGGAACATGTGCTTGAACGCTCAAGAGGAAGAGACCTGGGTCTTCCAGGGAAGCGGGAAGGCCCCGTAGCCCACAGATTTCTTAAAACACATTCTCCAAAGCTGGCTGAACAAGTGAAGGTCTTTTACTTGGCATCCATCTATCAATTCACCGGATAGTTATCGTCCCTTCTGTGTACCTGGCATTGTGCTAGTCTCTTTTCTTATTCCCTACCTCTGTTTCTTTGGGCAAGTCCCTTAACCTTTGATCCTCAGTTTGTTTATCTGTAAAACTGACATCATTTTATATGCCTTCCAGAGTTGGTAGGAGGATTGAATGAGATTAAAGTGCTTAGCATACTACCTGACACATAGCGAGTACTTTAAAAGAAACAGTAATTAAAGAATTTAAAGATTGAAAAAAGAAGAAAGATTTCTGGCTCTATAGTGGGATAAGTCATAGAAAGAACTAATTATAGCTGAAGGTTGAAAGTAATGCATGCACGTGCAAAATGCAGATCTGACAGTGCTACTTCCCTGCTCGAGAACCTTCCATACACACCATTCCTTTCCAAATGAGTCCAGACTCCTGAGGTCCTGGCCTCTCTCCAGATCCTCCTCTCAGAGCCCCGACTCTGCCCCCACTGTGTGCCCTTCTCTCTGCCACACTTGGATTTCATTGGTTAGTTCTTGAAAGAACTGTGTTCTCTTAGGCTTCTCCACCTTTGTGTAGGCTGCTCCCTCTACTTGGAAAAGTCCAAGTTTTTCAGCAAGACCCAGGTGAATGCCATGGCCTCAGGGAGACCTTTTGGCCTCGTCCTCTTGTACTGGCTGACTATTGTTCTCTCCTCTTCCCCCACAGCTCTTGACAGACAGTAAATACAATGTTCATTCTGTGACCAGATTTTCAATAGACGACGAGCTCCTCAGAGTAGGAGCCCACCCTTCTCTGACCCTTGGGTGCGTGGGGTTTAGCTCAATAACTGACATGGGTCTTTGGTGACAGAAGGGTAGAGAAAGGTAAGCAGACAGGCAAGAAGAAGTCAAGAAATTCTGAGCAGCAGTTCCCAAAGGTGGGGGTGGGTCTAGAAATTGGCTACGAAGACTCATCTAGAGAAATTCTGAAAGCAAAACAAGACACATACAAATTTCCACCCTCATGAGATTCAGTCAGAGTGTAGATCCGGGCAAAGATGGATTTACCTTGAAGCTAATGAAGATTATACTCCAGGAGCCTTCATGTGCACAGCCCATTCTGAAGTGAATTTCTTATTAATAATTTAATATATTTTTTTAAAGGACCCTTCATGTGAAATGAACTCAGGCCCCACAAAACCTAAACCAACCCCTGACTCCAAGATCTGGAGTTTTAATAAGCTTGTCAAGTGATTCTGATACAGAGCTGGTGTTGGGGCTCACTTGCTAGTCAACATGCGATTCACAGACCAGAAGCATCAGCACCATGGGAAAGTATGTTAGAAATGCAGAATCTCAGGCTTCTCCCCAGATCTACTGTATCTGAGTCTACATTTTCACAAAATGTCTGGGTTCACATGATAAAAAAATCACATTAAAAAAGTTTGTGAAGTGCAGCTCTATTAGTTTCTCTGAGAGAAAAACTACTTCCAGCTGTGAGATCAGGGAGTCCTTCTTGGAGGAGGAGACCTCTGAACTGAGCCCTAAAGTAGCAGTGTTTGGGCATGTGGAATATGCTCCAGCAGAGGGAGCAGTATCAGTAGATTCACAGAGATGAGAAGTATGAAGATGTGCACCAGTTGTCCAGGGCCTTTGGGCTGGAATCAGACAAGAGCAATGGCGGGTAAGCTGTCTGGAGTGGGAATGTGAGAGGCAGGCAGACCCTGAAGGCACACAGGTGCTGGCTTAGGGCCTCTGGATTCTAACAGGTTAGAATGTGGAACCTTTGTATTTTGGTCCAAAAGATATGAGAGATCAAGCTGCAAAAGCAAGACTTCCCCTGGGAGAGGGAAGTAGTCACTGATATTCATTCACGCTCAGGTACAGATTATTTACGCCCAAGCTGTTTCTGAAAGAAGTAACAGAAGGAAGCAGGAAGCCAAAAGAGATGGCTGAGAGAAATGACTGGGAGGAACTCATGTTTTTTCTCACCCTGGAGGGCTGGGGAAAGTCTCAGTACTACTCCCACACTGAGAACTCCATGAATATTAGCCGATTGGGTTAAAAGGGGGTTAAGGAGCAGTAGTGGTCCACGTTAAGTCCTGGGAATTCCCCATTACTCTCCACTCCCTCCAGACTCCACCTCTGTGGCTTCTCTGTTTAACATATTTCTGTAGCCACAACAAAATCTCCCTGCAGGATCATTAGGAAGATTAAAGGGGATAATATGGCAAAGTATCAGGAATATATTAGGACCCAGAAAAGTGCATGCAGTGCTTTGAACCTTGGAGTCAGAGCTCATGGTTTATCCATTTTTCTACCCTATACTTGGTTTGAGTTCTAATCTATAGTGGATTTTCAATGGATGCTTGATGGAAAACAATGTCCAAAAAACCAGCTAATGGGAAACTCATTATCATTTGGCTTTAGAGTGAGTTTTGTCAAGGTTGCGATACTGTATACACTTTAGGATGCACACCAATAACAACTGAATGAGTACTTACTACATGTCAATCATTTGATCCCATTGTGCAGAAGAGGAAAGGGAAACAGATGTTGAGAGATCTTGCTCAAAGTCTCATTGGTATTAAGAGACAGAGCTGAGCACCAGTGTGATGTCAAAGCTACACTCACTGCAAAGCCTCTTATGGGTGTCACAGGTACAACAGATTCCACCAAGAATTGTATATTCGGCTCCTCTCCACCTCTGGCCCACCTTATTCAAATGATAGGGAGAGTCAAGATTTACTGATGGACTTGTAAACTCCCAGAGTTAGAGATGGAGAAAACATTAGGGATGATCTAGTCCAATGCTGCTGTCTTGCAGATGCTAAAATGGAGGCCCAGAGAGATTGCTTGACTTGCTCAAGGTAACACAGCATGAGAGTGGAAGGGGTTGGCTCTTATAATATGGCATTTACATTAGAATAAAAAACATTTTTAAAAAACAGGTTATCTTGTTTTGCTCTATCTCACTTTTTCATACCCCTCCCCCCCATACAAGCTCTCCTCTTTTATTTTTCTTTATTCTTATATTTATTGGTTCAGCAAATATTTATTGAGGCACAATAGTGAAGTAAGTTATATTCAGGGGAGAGATTGGAATTTAGGAATAAATAAGAGCAAGCAAGAAAAAAAGGAACAAGAAAAAGAAAAAACAGAAGTAGAAAGGAAAAGGAAGAAAAGAAGAGAGGAGAATGAGGGAAGGAAAAAGAAGGGAAGAGAGGGAAGTAGGAAGGAGGAATAGAGAAAAACATTAATTGAGCACTTTCTATGTGACAGGCAAATTTCTAAGTATTTTCCATATATTAATTGTTTTAAACTATACAGAAATCCTATGAGGTAGTTACTATCATTATCCTCATTTTACAGATTAGGCATTTGTGTTACAGAGAACTTTAGTAAATTGTCCAAGTTCAGAGAGTTAGAAAGTGGCAAGGGTAATACACAAACCTAGCAGGTCTGGCTCCAGTGGCCTTGCTTGGGAGCTGTGGAGGTATTTGTGTTGAAAAGTTCTCTCATTGCCCTGATGGCCACTGGAAGTGAAGTAGATGCCAATAGTAGGGACAATAATGAGAGTCTGCATGGTACAGAAGACTGCCAAACAGAGCAGCCTAAAAGGAAAAGGGTCATGTGATTTAGAGCCTTGAGAGCTGAGATTTAGCTGAGATGTTAGTGTCCCTGCCACTCACAGCTGTGATATAGGTTGAATTAATTCACCTCTTCAACTCTGTCTTCTCATCTGGAAAATGGGAACAATTGTCAATTTTACCCTATGTATTTCAGAGGATTGAACTGAGCTGAAAGTAGTTTATAACATCAAAGGGTGAAATCAAAGACAAATCAAACCTAGCCATTAACTGTCCTCTGCTTATTTTGTGTAGGTGTTTGTTAAAAAAGAGAGAAACTGTTGAGAGCCTGAGTTTAGGCTGAGGATGATGGAGAGAATCCAAAGAGGAGAAACGCTTAGGAGGTGAGCTCTCTGTGGTAAGGGTAAGAGGATGGATTATTTAGGAAGAACCAGAAAAGGCCTAGAGGATATTAACTTTCTCTAGATAAATGGATGATTATAATAATTTATTTATTCATGTATTTGTTAATTATTTATTGTCTCCCATGTGCCAATCAGTGCTAGACATTGGGGTACAGTGGTTTAAACAACAGACATGGTCCTGATCCTCATGGAGCTTGCAGCCTGCAGAGTCAGACACTGAACAAATACAGAATTTCCCCCTTTCTCTCTCCTCTGCTGCCCTCCACCCCTCCCACATCTCTTCACCTCCCACCACCCACTTACTGCTATTCAAAAGATCATAGGCCTCTGCTTCATACAGGTTTGTATTATTTTGATGCTTCAATGAGCACCTTTGTTCATTCAGGCTACTATAACAAAATACCCTAAACCGAGGTGGCTTATAAACAACAAACATTTAGTTCTCACATTTCTAGAGGCTGGGAAATCCCCGATCATAGCACTGATAGATTCAGTGTCTGGTGAGGACCCACTTCCTCATTAATCGCACTCTTCTCGCTGAAACCTTGCATGGTGAAAGGGACAGGCGAGCTTTCTCGGGACTCTTCTGTTAGGGCACTAAACCCATTCATGAGGGCTCTGCCCTCATAACCTAAAAACTTCCCAAAGGCCCCACCTTTTAGAACCTTCACCTTGGGAGTTAGGATTTTAATATGTGGATTTGGAGGAACAGAAACATTCAGACCATAGCATTGAACCGTCTTTTATATGCCCTCCCAAAATATGCGCAGATATCCCCAGGTATTGGGCCGCTTTCATAGTCAGTCCTGGTTGCTGCCCTCTTTGACAGGCTTCCTGCATATCATTATTCCTACTTTTACAGATGTGAAAAGAAATTTGTGACTGTACAATGACTTGTCTAAGATGACACAGCAGGAAAGGCCATGCTAGGGCTCAGGATGCATGTCCTAAGAGAGAGTGACATAAAGGATATGTAGGGTACAGAGAATGCTCAGGGCATACCTGGTTCAGAATGAGGTCAGACTTTCAAGACCCTTCAGAAGCTAGTAACAGGGAAAACAGCCATCCTCTGAAAGATCCATGTCTGGTCCAGTTAGAGTGGTGAGAAACAGCCCTTCAAACCCAGAGGCAGAATTTTCATACCTCTAAGGGGAGCTGTAGTCATATGAGGAGCAAGGGGCATGCACTAGTATGCTGTCTCCGTGGGACAGGGCTCCAGTCACCCCCGCCCCTCCCCACCAGCCGTGCAAGCCTGAGGACCAGGGCTTCAGTTGCTCCCATACAACTGCAACACTGTACTCAGAACAAAATTGAACGGAGGCTCCAGGCAGAGTGACCTGAGCCCTGTCTCTGTGCCAGGCAGAGCCCTGGGCCTGAGCTGGTCAGAGGTGTCAGCCCATTCACTTCGCAGCTTCAGAGGCTTTCGGCGCTTAGCCCTGCAGTTCCCAGTTGCTGACAGTAGGTGGCAGTGGGTCGTGAGAAATCTCGGTCCGCACCGGGCCAGGGTTCCGGAGACCCAGCCTGAAGAAAAACGTGGCTGGGCTTAGGCCGGGCAGGAGAGAAACGCCCCCCGAGGTGGAGCGTGGGGGCTGCCCAGGGACTGGCGGCTTCTGTCCCAGCCAGGGTCAGCGAGGATCTCGAAGGCAGAGCCTGGAGCAGGACGTAGCGGGTTTCCTGGGGCACCGGGTCCTCAGGCAGCTCTGCTGTCATAGGGAGACTTAGGGGCCCCTGGGCACCCTGGTGCGCGTCTGCCCACGGCCTCCTTAGCTAGAATGTGTGCCCGGCTTGGGGTTTTACTTCCTAAACAAATACATTAAAAAAAAAATCTGAACGAACTACTGTTCAGAGAGGTTAAGGGACTTGGCTGTGGCCACGAAGCTCTGTCAGTGGCTGTGCAGGATTAAAACTCAGTCCTGTGCTCTACTAATGCTCAGTCTGGGCTTTGGACGGTGTTGAACCGCCTGTGTCTAACGTGGCGTGGCCTTTGGTCTGCGTTTAGAGCGAGGAACTTTTGGCTCAGCCATGGTGTGGCTGTGGGCTGGTTTGCTTCCACTCTGAGGCAATGTCCAGTGAGGGGCGTGGCCGCGATGGCCTCTGGGTGGTCTTCTGGAGTCCACAACCTCCCCGTGGCCAGCCTCCGCAGGGCAGTCTCCTGAACAAGGAGCCGGACCAGAGCTGTCCTGCAGGCTGTCTTCCTCCTCTAAGAAGTAATACTCCTCTCACCTCTGACATTTTAAAACACTTTTACTCTCAGGAATTCGTTAGATCTTTGAGGCAGGCAGAGAAGGGGTGTTTACATTTACAAAAGAGAAAACTGAAGCTTCTGAGAGATGCTTGCCAAAGAGGGTAAAGACAGTGAGGGGCTGAGCCCCGGCTTGAACCCCAAATCTTCCCAGCGGGAACGGGGACTGCTGCTAGCTCTTCCAGCAGGGAAGGCTGTTCTGTGCCTCTTCCACTCCCCACGGCAGGCGGGAGCAGCGGACAAATTAATTCACACTATCTTTACATTATGTATAATGCTGCATGATTTTATTTTGCTTCATTCCCGAAATCTTTTACAGTAATTAGTAGCCGAGTAAAATATAAAAATTAATGCAATATAACACTTTAATGGTAATAATACACCATCCTGTCTAATTAATAAAATCTGTTGTTTCCAAGCACGATTATTTATTTGACAAATTGATAGCACACATCCTGTTCATACCCTCTTTCCCGGCTCCTATCCTTTCAGTTTATTGAATAAAATTGTAGCAGGAAAATAAACAGATTGTCTTCTGACCTGACAAGCAAGTGAGAAATAAACCCCTCACTCATACATCTCTAATTGTTCTCAACAATATTCTCTAACACATGTCCAGATCGGTTATAATGGATCTTGATTTCTCCCTCCTACCTCTGCTTTCTTAATAACGCTTTCTCTTTATTGTAGGGAAAAGAGACCCAGCTCCCCTTTTTCTCCACGTAGTGTTCGTATTGGGGCAGTTTAGGGAAATGAATTCCATGACTCTGTTCAGAGATTCTGATGGCTCGCTGATGGAGCGATTGCCCGTATCTGCTGAGAGAGGGGACCAATGCCTCTGGGCTGCCGAGGAAAACTGAACCCACCTGGGAGGCAGCTAGAGAGGCTCATAAAGGGGATGGGGAGGGGGCAGATTGAAGAACTGTCATCAAGAGTTGGGAAAACAAAACCCGGAAAAGGGTGAGGGCAGGATGCTCAGGACTGGCAGTATTTGTGGGTAGGGCAGGGGTGAGGAACAATGTCCAGTGTTAGTATGTATAGAACTTGGGGTGAAACACTGATCTCATTACAAACCCGAATGTGTGTTATTTTATGTAGCACGAGGACATTTTATATGCTAAGTGTGAAAATATGAAAGCATTTTAGCTAAAAATAAGGCCACAGAGACAGAGGCATAGATACAAAGAGACATGGAGACATAGAGACAGAGGCAGAGGGACACAGAAAGACTAAGACAGAAGAAGAAAGAAAAAAAAAAAACAGGAAGACTCACCATCTGCAGGTTAATTTACAGCATTTTTCTCTGAAAGAAAAATTGTGATGTGATTTTTGTTTGGGGAAAAGCTATGCTATCCCCAGCTTTCAAGCAACATTAACTGTAATAAAAAAGGGGAAATCTCCAAGGATGTATGGGTGAAGGAAGTCACCCTCTCATGGAAAGGGGCCTCAACACACATACAGAAATGTACACACACACACACAGACACCCTGCAGGCACAATGATACACCAAAAATGCACATGTGCCCTGTTAAGCCCAGGCCACAGTATCAATGTACTCATGTCCCTATTGCTGAGACTTCCTGGGCCACCACGGTGACCCCTACCTTTCCTTGAAGTCTCAGTACTCTGATCTTATTAAACTTCCCCGCATCTTTTTCTCTTATCCACCTCCCATAACCACCATCGTTTTGTGCTAATGCATTATTTTAATATTAATAAAAATAGAATTCAGATAAGATTGTCCTGAGAACATTTCCTAGCTTCTCTAAAGTAGGTGGTCACTTCAAGTTTTTGGCCCAAACACAGGTATACAGATGATGATCAATAAGTATAGTTTGAGTACTTTACCTTTTATAAAGTTCTTCTCTGTGAATTGTTTTATGGCAGTGATTACTACATCTATTTTATAGATAGAAAACCAGATAGTCTCTTTCCAAGAGGAAAGAGTTAGGTGTTCATTGAAAAGTAATATCAACTGAACACTTTTCATGGGTCAGACACTATCTAAACACTTAGTAGCCATTATTTCATTTCGTCTTTGTGATAACTCTATAAGATGGGTCCACTTATATAATAGATATGGAGACTAATATTCAGAAAGTTTGTGTAATTTGCCCAAAATTATACAGCTAGTATAGGATAGGTTTAGATGTGAACTACCATCTGTCTGAATTTGTAGTTCCTCCAAGCAATGTTCTAGACTCAAGTTTGATACTCATTGTCTGTACAACTTTAAGCAAGTAATATTTCTGAGACCCAGTTTTCTCAACTATAAAACATTAAAATTCTCACTGTATAAATTGATAAGAAGGTTAAAGGAGACAATTTGTGTATTATTATAATATATTATATATATTATACATATATACACATATATACATATATATGTATATATATGTGTGTGTATGTGCGTGTGTAGATGTAAAATAGTGTGCCCAGCAGAGTGCCAAGAATGCCTTAGGAGTTTGATAAAGTCCACTTTTCCCTTTAATTTTCCTTTTGTTCTTTTATATCAGCCACTCCCTCAGAAATTGCTTGAAAGATAACTCAGTTGGCTGCGGCTGCACCTAGTGGCACCTCAGGGTTCCAACCCTCGGTTTTACCATTTCCAAAATAAGAAGAGAACAGCTTTTTGTGAAGACAAAATGCGTTAAAGCATGAGAGAGAGGTCAGCATAGCGCCTGATATATAGTTAGTGCTAAATAAATGTTTGTGAAAGGAAAGAAAGGAGGAAGGAAAGAACTAGAAAAATGATACCGGGTACTTAGAAAGAACCTGTACCCCAGCCACTCTCAGGGCCTGGGGAAGGTCCTGCCCCAGCTCCACCAAGCAGTGGGCAAGAATGTTCCAATGGATGGTGAATGTCCTGTGGACCTGCTCAGTGCCATTGATCAATATGTTTTATGATGGATCTAATTAAGCTCTCTAATGAGGAATCACAAGATGACAATTTATCCCACAGCCATCACTTATTAAAATGCTATTTCAGGAGATGACATCGTTCCAACCTTAATTGGCAGAGTTCACGTGACTGGAATCCTTTGGGAGCAGTGATGCCCCTTGTCATATTCTTGTCACCTCTGTGGTAAGGAGCTCAGAAGAACCCCAAGAGGCACATGAATTTGTCAGGTATTTCAACTGTCTAGGCTTAACCTTCCCAACTGTGGTGGGCTCCTTCCAGCAGGTGAGTCATGGGGGGCTGACATGAGGCAGCCAGCCTGAGGTTGCGCAGAGGCCCATATCAAATCAGAAGCCAATGACTTTCATCAGCTCCACAAATGTGTAGTCATGTAAGCTGGGGAGGTGATCATTCTGGTTAAAGCCTCAATTTCCTCATCAATAAAGAAGCCAAGTGATGCTTTTCTGCCCACCTCTCAGAGTTGTTTGGAAAATTAAAGAATATTGTAGAAAGGTTTGTAGAATAGTGGAAAGAGCCCAAACTTTAAAAGTCTTCAGGTTCAAATCTCTGTTCTATGACCCACTAACTGTGTGACTCTGGCCAAGTTTCCTAGCATCTCTGAACTTGGTTTATTTGTGTACAAAATGAATAAATAATAGTACCTAATTCAATAGGGTTGTTTGGGAGGCTTTTATGAGTTTTATGTTCAGCTTTGTTTCTGAAGATATGGGGACACATAGATTAAGTGATGTGGCAGTTTCCTGAGTGATCTTGACACCCCTTAATATCTGCTGAATAATATTTACAACAAGGACAAATTATGACTCCAAAGGGGATCAATGAACCATGCTGGCTATGTCCTAGAATACATAAGGGAGGAAGTGGCATTTTAGCTAGATCTTGAAATAGGAGGGTTTTTTCAGTTGAAGAAGAGAACAAAGGTTATCCCAGAATGAAGGAGCAGTCAGTAGACACAAAGGGCCTGGGGTTGAAAAAAGTTGGTGTATTCAGAATATAGTGAGCAGTGAGGAGTGGTTTGTGGGTGAATAAAGGGAATGACAGTGAAAGAAGAAAAGAAGGCTAGAGGGGTAAGTGGAGAGCAGGTTTTTAGGTCTTTAAATGCCATACAAAAGCATTTGGACTTTTTTATGGAGGTCACTGAAACCTCACAAAGGATGAGTTTAATGAACTCTCATTACAAAGCTTGGACCTCAGAGGAGGAAGGCAGATTCAGGAGCTTCTGTCAACAAAAGTGGTTTGGAGCCTGAAGAGTGAACCCGTTGTGCCCATCAAGACCGGGAAGACCAGAGCTGCCATGTGATAAGTGCCATGGCTTTCCTAAGGGCATATAAGAAACCAAAATGGAGATGGTGCCTTGAATTTGGGAGCGCTTTTCTCCCAGAGAAGGCGACTAGGAACAGGAAACCAAAACTAGTCGAGTTGCTGTCATGCATCAGGAAGTGGCATTTAATTCTCATAACATTCTTAGTTAGGTGTGATTGTCCTTATTTATAGAATGATGCATTAAAGTTTCAGAAAGGGTCAGTGGCTTTTCCAAGGTGATCAGCTTATAAGAGCAGAACCAGGATTTGGTCCATGATCAACTGGTACCAAAAGAGTGTTTCTGCCACTGCATGCTCGCTCACCAAAGGTTGTCATATTTAGGACCACCAACCTCACCGGTTTGAGGCATCGGCAATAAAATTCCATTTTTCAGAGGAGGATACTGACACAGAGTTCTCCAAGAATTCTCTCCCCCATGAACACCTTACATCAGATAACTTTAACAGAAATTCAGTTCTAATTCAACAACAGTGGTGCTGAGAAACTCTGGGACAGACTTAATGGCCTGATTCCAGTCTGTCTTTCTAGAAGCCATCTTCCTTTGCTCATTCCTGACTTCAAGGGCACATGTGACCACTCCTGGCTCTTTGATTTGTGAGGGGGTAGAGATGGGGTATGGAGCCATTTTTCTATTGCACAAAATCACCCCCCTTAACAATAAAGGGGAGCATGGTTTTCAATCCAAGTGCTTTTCAGGAAAAAAAAGGGAAAATAAATAGTTAAAAATATTTGAGAAAAAGATGCACCTCTAAATGTGAGATTGTTTAGAAGCATGTATTTGTAATAGGATTTAAAGTGTTCATGACAGCTACTACTTACACTGTTTAAAAAGTTGCAATTAGTACCCAAAGCCTTGGATGAAGAAAACATCATATCATAGACATATTTATAAAACAACCTCCATCAGCCAAAGGAAAAATGGACAGAACTCTATTACAAGCTTTTTATATTTGAAGAGCAATTTCTAATAATATATTTAGAAGCCATTTCTGAAATTGACTTAGTGTGCATGATCTGGGATTAATGTTTTCTGCAAAATCACATGCTCGTTTGAACGTAAACATTTTGCACTTCCGTTCCACCTCCTGGTTCAGAAGAATGCACCACCAATGTGTAAAATGATCTATCAAAATTAATTGTGAATGCCCTAATCCAATCAAGTCCACCTCATTAGGCAAACATTTAAATTATTAAGTTAAATAGTGGGATATTTCAATATAATCTTGTTATGCTATTTTTATGGCAGTACAAATGCTGTCTACAGATGGGCTTAGATTCCCGCTATTGTTGATTACACTTACCACCTCTACTGCGTGATTTCACAAGTGTATAACATCGGTTCAGTCACAATCACTCACTCTCTCACTCCCTCATAATTACTGATGGAATACCTACTATGTGTCAAAATTTGAAAGCTGCTGAAGACCTTCAGGATTATCTAGTCTTTCTGCAGATGCAAGAACTAAGGTTCTGATAGGTTAGGTGATTTTTTCAGTAGATCATACAGCAAATCTGTGGCAGAGCTGCACGGAGAATTCTGGACTCTGCATCCAACCCTCTGCTCTCCTCTTCTCACTCTAATGAATTGGTTTCCCTGTTCACCTCCCTTCTACTCTTATGCAAATCGAAGTGTAGAAAAAAATAGATCAGGTCCATGCTGGACATATATGTTAAGTAATTAGTATTTTGCAAAATGACTCTTTTATTCCCCCACATGATACAAGATATATCCCCAACCTGATGGCTCTTCACAGAACTTTAAATAGCTTGCCCTTTCTAAATTCCCCCAGCCAGCAAACAACTATTTATCATTCAATATTTTCTTGAAGGCCAGTCCAACAGAGACATATTTGGAAGAAATAAGCTCTGGACATCTCAGACTCCAGCCCCTAAATTAGTCTCTGGATATGTATATGTTGTGAGAGGAAGAATAAAGAGGAAATAAACAGTCACTAAAGCAGGCCCGAGGGCTAGATATTGCAGGGGCCACATGCCCATAGCGGAATCCTCTTGGGAGTCAGAGAACACAATTCTGTCCTCACCACAGCCCTTCTCCTCTGACCCTCAAAAGAATTGTGTCTATGCTGTCTTAAGATTCAGATTGCACCCCATTTCTGGAAACATCTCTAAGGGACCTTTAGAATCTACCTTACTTGTGGCCATAAAGAAAAATGAAAATTTTCCCAGTGTGCCCCCTTCAGTATTTGGCTCAAATGTGGATATTGTTCTCTTTTCTGTATCTCTGGGGCACGACTGAGTCAAGGATAGAACAGTCAAAGACATTTCCAAGAAGAACTAAAAACAAAGTGCCATAAACCTGGATAATCTACCTTACAAGAGTTTAACAGGTTTTCTGATCCAGGGCCATATTATGACTCTCACAAGCCCTGGGCACTTTTGCCTCCAGGGGCTCCTTCCTCCATTAAAAAAATTTTTTAATGTATTTATGACTCCATTGATATAAAGAAGAATTTGTTAATACTATGCAGTAAAGCATTTTCTTTGACCTAAAAGTATTTTTTTTTCTGATTTAAAAAAATAATTTAAATGTTTTCATGAGCCCCTAAATGTATGGTTAACCCTGGGCACTGTGCCTGCTCTGGTTAATGGGTAAATCAGCCCTGCCAGGCCCAAGGACAAGAAAGCCAAAGACAAGAGAGCATCCCATTCTGCTTCTGTTTAGTGGATGGGCTCCAATTACTAACCCCAACGGCCTGGGAATATCTAGCTTCTTTGGATCTGGACAAGGACAATTTTTTTCTACTGTTCTCTCTTTTTCCATTTCTCATCTGGGAACAAGTTGAAAATTGCTGGTGTAAGAAGATGTCACCCTTCTTAATACCAGTCAAATTTAGGTTCTCCAAGGTCACCATTGGAGGGAGGATAACCTGTGTTCCTTGTCCTCATGGTTTCATTTCTTCTGCCACCATCACACTGGTCTTATGTGGAGCCACTTTCTTCATACACTAAAACGAGGCTGAGTCAGGGTTGGAGCTGTCAAAAAGACCACTGATGGGGAAAGTAAACAGAAAATACCATGAATTCATGATACCAAAGGGCCCATAAAAACAGATGTCTCTAGTTATGACTTAACAGAGAGACCTGGATAGCCATTGTTTAAAAGGCTGTAAAATTTGGCATTTGTACAATACACACTACTGGTGGGTGTATAAACTGGCACATCTACTTTAGAAAAATGTTTGGCAGTGTCTACTAAAGTTGAATATACTTGTAATATACTTGTCTTATAATCCAACATTTCTACTCCTATGTACTAGAACCACATGAAATTGCCAATGTTTGACTGTTTTTGATCTACAAAAATGTCAACTTAATGTGACTCAACCTAATATATGATTCACAGAAATGCATGCATATGCTCATGAAAAGTCATGTATAAGAATGGTCTAGCAGCACTATTCATAATAATCAAACACTGGATGCTGCGCAAAAGCCCATCAGCCACAGAATGGATAAATAAATTATGGTTTGTTCATGGACTAGTACAAGCAAATAAGGATAAATAAATTACAACTACATACAACTTGAATGGAGACAAACACAATGCTGATTGAAAGAAGCCAAACACAAAAAGATATATGTTGTATGATTCCATGTATAAAAAATTTAACTGCAAATGCTACTAATCCATGGTATTAGAAGTCAGAAGAGTCAGAAAGTTGTGACCATAGCCAAAGGGGACTAGATTTTGACCTAAAAGGCATGTGAGAGAGATGCTTTCTTTATCTGAGGACTAGTTTCATAGGTGTATGTGCACTTTCAGAAAATTCACCAAGCTACCAGTTGAGCTGCACATTTTTCTATAAGTACATTTTCATTTCTTAAAAATACCTATCTAAAAGAAGAAGAAATTAAAAAAAAAAAGACTGCAGAAAGACTCAGGCAGCTGTTGAGGCAGAGACAACACCAGCTGGCTCCAGGAGGTCCTTCACTCTGGCCTCTAGTTCTTGTTTGTGTCTTAGCGGATTTTTTGACCATTACTTAATACAGGCTTTGTGCCAACTGCTTCACATGCTTTATCTTACTTAATCCCCAACTCAACAGTGAGGTGGATCCTATTATTATCCTTATTCAATGGATGAAGAAATTGGGGAAACTGATGCTTAGGGAGCCTAAATAACTCACCCAAGTGCACATGGCTATTGAGTGATAAGCCAGTATCTGACCCCAGGACCGTGTTTTCTCCAAGCACTCATTCTTCATGTCCAAATTCCAGAATCAAAGTTATTTGGATCACCCCAGATAACCAAACGTCACAACTTCCTTTGATTTGGATCAAAATCCAGTCTCTCTGGACCCCACCTTCTCTCACTGGTCTCTGTTCTTGTCTCTGGCCACCAGCATGGGTACCCAAGAACTTGTGAAATCCCTCAGAAGAAGCCAGACTGTGCAACTGAAAATTTCTCACCCAATCTATCTGAAACAATTTTCTCCAGGCTGCCTGGTAGGCCCAGGCTCAGTCAGCCCACAAAGGCCTCAGCAATCTTGTGGCTCATGCCAGAGATATCCCAGCTCCATCTTCTTGTGCTTGCTCCTCTTTTTGACTTTGGTTCTGTGAGTCCCTTTACAAGTATCTGTGTGGAACTATATTAAAAATTATTTAGTCCTGGGTCACAACAAAGGCAAAACTCAGCTCTGCCTTCTTCTCTGATCACACTTAACTTTCCCAGCCCCAGCTCCTCCCACAGCAATATTCCATGTGAGTGTGGGAAGAAGTGCCAAGAAGAAAGGCAGGAAAGAGCACTTCCTGAGTAGACTGAGTGAGTCCATTTACATACTCTTTCCCTTTTATACATGCAACTGCCCTGGAAATTGGGTATCATTACCCCCATCTCACTGTTGAGGAATCTCAGGGCTCAGAGAGGTTAACAGTGAGGGCTGCTGTTTTCCCTGGCATGTGATGGTGAGGCAAGCAGAACAAACTGATGAGCATTCAGGGGCAGCTAAGACCTTGCCTCTCTCATGATCTACATTCAACACTCCTGAAGCCTCCTGCTTTGAGTGTGGACACACTCACAGGGTTCTCTGTCAGGGCTCTTTGTCTTGGTACAGGGGCTAGATGTGATCAGTATTGTTAGCAAGGCACATGCTGTTCTACCAGAAGCACAAAGAAGGGTATTATCTCCACCTGCAAAAGGAAAAGCATGAGCGATATTAACAGGTGGGAATTCTGGTTCTAGCTTGGCCACTTACTCCATGTGGCTTTAAAAAAATTCTTTTCCTTCCTGACCCTTAACTTTCCCATCTGGGCAATGAGGGAATGGCATTTGTTGATGTCCGCTGAACTTCTCAGCTGTGGTCCTCTGGCATCTGTGAGGAAGTGCTTTTGGGTCATGACCCTGAAGTGTAGGTACCACTGGGGAAAATACTCTAACTTTCCCACAGAATAGGAAAGGCAGAAAGGAACTTGGTCCTTTGGTCCCTGGCTCAGAAGGGCTCAAGAAGGCAGATCTAAAAGGAGAACTAGAAGAGCACCAGACCCATGCCCAAACCATTGCTGCAGCTTCCTGTTTTATGTGCTCAATTCCTGGACCTCAATTTACTTCAGCTGTTTCCTGAAACTCAAGGATTCTTCTCTAGGATTCATGCCCTTTGAAGTTGTTTGCAAAATTATATTGGTAGGTGAATATGAGCATCTTTCTGGGGCCAAAAGCCTTCATTAGATTCTCAAGGAGCTTAGACACACACAGACACACCAGGTTAAGAGCCACTCATCTAATTCAAACAGATCCCTTTCCATCTCCACCCCTGTGCCCTGGTGCAGGTCCTTATCATGGGTAATCCTGGTCCATTGCAATCACCTCCTAAGTGGTCTCTTTGCCTCCAGCCTCATTTTCCTTCAATCTGGCTTTCATGAGCCCTTAAGATCACCTTGCTCAGTCTCTGCTTTAAGAGCCTTCCTTGGCTTTGCATCGTTTCTAGATAAAGTCCTACGTGTTTAGCCTAGTTTGCAAGGTCCTTCCAATTGTGGTCCTTGATTTCTTCTCCAATCTCACTTCTTGACAATTCCCTTCCTTGTGTATCCTTAACTATAGCCACATTGCATGACATTACAGCTCTACAACTTGTGTATTCTGTTCTCTCTGGTGGTGCACTACCCCTTTAATTTGTTGAACTCTTAGAATGTAAATACCATGAGAAAAGGCTTAGTCTGTTTTGTTCAGTGCACTATCCTAACACACAGTGAGTGCCTGACACTTGTAGGTATTCACTAAATATTTGCTGTGAATGAATAATTGATTAAATGAATCCTTCAGGATTTAGATCAAGATTACCCACCTCTTAAAGATTTCCTGAACCCATTGTAGAGGTTGTCATTCTGTTGAATCTATATCTCACTGTATTGCAACTATTTTTATATGTGACATTATTATGTTACAATTTATTTGTCATTATTATATGTCATTGAACTGTCATCTCTAAGTTCACAGATTCAGTTTGAATTTTTTATATCTCCAGTACCAAGATCAGGGCTTGGCACCTACCAGTTATTCCGAATAAATGTATCTTAAATGGATGAGAAAATGAGTGAATGATTTCTCAAACTCAAATGCTAAACTAATCTTTGCCCATCAAAATCTTATACATTCTTCTCAGTCAGTCCAAAATTCTACTGCCTTCATGAATTTATGCTTTCCCTGTCCCCAAATTGATATGAATTCTAGCTTCTCCAAGTTCCCCTGGCATTCTGTTGAACCCTCTCTTGTGGACTGATTTTACATTCCTCTATGATAAGAACTTATCAGGAAGTTTTCCTCTACTAGTCTGCACACATGTTGGACCCTGGAGACACACCCATTATGTTCTGTATCCACACTCATCCTAGCACAGCACGCAATACTGTGATATGTGATATGGGCTGTTATTAAACTGAACCACTTTTTTTTCTAATGGAGTCTATAATTTCCTCTTTTTAGACATGTCACAACTTTAGCCTTTCACAAATTTTTGCTCTACAAAGAAGAAAGAAAAACCCACTTGCCAGTGTGGAAGCTTCTGTGGGAGCATTCAGCTCTTTGCATTCTTCCCATGCACACACCTCTAACCAAAACTGCTCAGAGGAGGGCCAGCCAATTCCCCCCGCACCCCTCCCAGGAAACCTGACACAGCCAGGCATTCACACTTCAGAAAAAATAAAGATGCAGAGTGGGAAAAAAAATCATTATGGGCCACAGCCATCACACAGTGAGAAGCACTAATTATTCTGTGTAGCCTGAGTTTTTCTTAGTAGGCAAACTCTTTTGAATATTAACAAATATTTATTTAGGAATTAATAATTGACATCTATTAAAGCATAATTTATGGAGAGTAAATTCCTCTTGGTTTGGGTTCTCATTGCTCAGCTACATCTGGCTTCTCCAGGAATGACTCTTCTTTTGTTAACAGAGAGATGCAGGGGGAGGGGGTGAGCAGGGGACAGGGACATGCTTCAATGACTGCACAGAATAAAGCTCAGTCAGAGGGCACAGGGTTAGGACTCTGCCTCAACTCTGCCACTTCCATCTGCGTGGCCTTGGGAGGGTTTCTTACCCTCCCAGCCTCTCTTCCAACACTAAGAAACAGACGTCTTTATGCCTACCTTCATTTAAGTGGAAATACTTGGTTGCAAGTAAAATAAATTATTTTGAGTTGGCTTGAGCAATAAAGGAGAAGTTGGATAAGGAGCTGGATCAGCTCCTGAAACCTTACACAGGGATATGGCTCAGCCTCAGTAGCCTCTGGGGGCCAGGACTGGTAAGTTCTCAGTTTGCTCTCTACCTCTCATCTCTGCTCTTCTCTGTGTACCTGCTGTTCTCATCCCTTCTTTGGTCTCCATGGCAAAAGCAGTGTCTCCTCGCAGCTCTGAACTGTCCTGACATGAGTGCGGCCATAGAAAAGAATGTGAATTTCCCTTTTTGTTAACATTTCAACTTTGTCCCTGTGTGGCACTGGCTGCTTAGTGGAAAGGTGCCTGTCACACAAGCAACTATGGACAGAAGTGGGGGGTCACATTTAATAAAACACCTTTTAGACATCACCATTTATTCATTCATTCATTCAACAACCATTGACTGACAGCCTATTGTGTGTCAGGCACTTTCTGGGTTCCAGAGAGATGGCAGTGAATAAAGCAGAAAGGTGTATGGAGCAGAGGGCGCACTCTTGTCCATAGGACGGGCTTTTTTAAGAGAAACAGAGTTGGCAGAGAATCAGCAGGAAACCACTCACTTGTCCACCTTGGCGAGACTGTGTGAAAAGCACGATGTAAGCCTTTGTAACGTCATAAGAGGTTATGATGACTTTAGATATTTTCAGGGGAGACTAATAAGTTGAGAAGAAAAGGAGGAAGAAAGAGAGTAAGCAAGCAAGAAAGAAAAGTCCATGGCAATAGAAATGACAGGGAGATCGATTTTGAACCAATATAAGAATTATTTTTAACCTTAGAGGCTTTAAAAAATAAACTGTGGTGACCTATTTTTTCATGACTAGAAAGTACTCAAGCCCAAACGAGATGACCTTCAGTCAGGACTGATTATAGTTCACTCATAAACTGGGCAAGGTGACTGAAAGATAAGGTGAATGAAAAGGTGCCATCCAAATCCATAGTCTGGGAATCAGTTTTCAAATTCAATGTCCTAGGAGATGCCACACCTCTGGCCTTTAAAGAGAGAGGGTGCCTGTCACTTTCCCTGGCCTCCCAAGACTAGAACTTACACCTCATTTTAACGTTAAATAAAACAGCATTTCATCTCCTCTGGAATGCAAAACTGTGAATTTGAGTAAAACATGCAGTTTTCATTATGTTAAAAGATCTACTCATTACAATCAGGATAAGAGGATGTGAATAAGACAAATTGATCACCACTTTAAATGTATTAATCAGCTTGCAACTCTTGTCACCAGTCAAAACAGAACAGCCAGACATTTACTCTGTCTCAGTTGTGTTTTAGGGCCCATCCCAGGAGGTCACAGAATCAGTGCACCTCCTTATGCAGATTATGGGCAAATAGTCTCAACACATTCAAAAGTTCTTGCCTGCTTAGAATCAGACTAAGACACAATTAAATGTGTTTACTCATTCTACAATATTTATTGAGCACATACTAGTGCCGGGCATTGTGTGAGGCTTTGGAGGTATAATGGTAGGTCAGAGCTAAACTTTGCTCTCCACATTCCCATAGTTTGGTCAGGAGGCAGATGTGCAAGCGAAAAACTTTAATAAAGTGACTAGGGATAAATCAGTGGTCGGTATGGAGCGCTATAGGACTAAGAACAAGTTTGCAGATGGTGGTTGTGGTTGGTTGGCCGGGCATGAAGAATACTCTGTACAGAGGCTGTCTAAGCTTTAGGTCTTGGAGAGAATAAAGGCCCTAGTGAGACAAGAAGCCAGCCCGTCTCCACAATCAGAACATCGGAGGTGCAATAAAGATGGCTCAAATACTAAGTTCAAGAATATGTCTTTTTCTAGCCTGCTCTGATAGGAAAAACTTGGGCTGATATCTTTGTTGGCTGAACTACCACATCCAGCTTAAAGGAAACCTAGACCCAAACCCCTCCCAAGTAGTGCCTTTCTTCTCTCCCTGTCCTTGCCATGGGGTTTCCAAGCTCTGGAGGCTTAGGGGCAGGTAGGGTCAGGACCTAGAATCAGCACAGATTGAGGAGCTGATAAAATGATTTATTCAAACAAGAGGAAGGTCAGTATCCCAGAAAGTGAGCTTTTTAGAAGAGGTTGGACTGGGAGGAAGTCTCAGTGGTTCTCAGAGAACGCGGTATCAAATCAAAAACTCGAGGGCAAAGGAACCTGGAGCAGAGCCACATGCCAAGCCTGGCAGCTTGGTCAGAGTCAGAGCATGCTAAGAACCAGGCTCATTGCTGGACATCAGTCCTTCAATTCTCCCTGCCTGAGAACAGGAAGGTAAAGCTGAGCTGAAACGTGTGGGTAATTTACTCTCAACAATGGGTAGTGGAAGTTACAGAAAACCTGTCTTATGACACTCAGTCTTCCTTTCTTCTGGACAAGGCCAGTTCCCAGAAGAGAATCTGTGCCTTTGCTTAAAGCCTCATGGTAAATGTAGAGGAGCTATTTAGGGTAAAGAAAAGCCAGGTACCTTCTGACATGATCCGCTTTTATCCCAGGCAATCCATGAGGTCAAACAATCAATCCACTGAGTTGAACTTTACAAGTTACTGATTTTTTTAACTTCAATTATCTGCTGTTGATGATTCCATTACGGGGAGGGAGAGAGGTGTAAACTCTATCTAGGGGCCTCTGGAGAAGGGCATTTATCTGGCTTTATGAGGCTGCAAGAGACCATAATGCATGTTTTATGGGCCCATTCTCATTTTTAATCTGCTTTGATAAGATCACTATGCTGGAAGGATACAGATACTCACTGGCAGTCCCAGCTCAAGACAAAGACAGTGATACTGGCTTGGGAGGGTTTTGCTTCTGCTCAGGCAGGACAGCCTTGTGGCACCCTCCCAGATGATCCCTCTACATGGATCCTGGGCAGGAGAGGGCACAGACCTCGGACTGTGACAGAGTAAATCACTTTAATCTGTCCTTCAGGTCACAGCAGCAACAACATTTTCCAGTGAGTAGCATATGACATACGTAGAGAATGGGAGAAAATGAAATGCATGTTCATAGACACAGACAAGATTCTAGGCAAAAATTTCTGATCCTAGCTCTTAGAGGCAAAGGTTGATCGAACCTCATCTTTCCCAGCCTTGGCCATCTTCAGTCATCTCCCATTTGGATCTTCCAATCCTATTCCCTGCTTCAGTTCTCCCATGAGAAGAAGGAGAGACCATGAGCATTTGCTGAGTAGGCAGGGACGATCGATCTTCGACAAATCGTACGTGCTCCCCTCCATTACCTGGTCTCCTCTGCAGCTAAGTTGGGGTCACATGCTAGTCCATAGGCTGGCAGTGGAGGTCATTTGTGTTGCTTCCAGTTTGAAGCTGTTAGTAACAGGTGTGAATACTTCCCTTGACTTTCCTCAGTGCAGGAAGTGAAAGCCATCAAGATGTTAATGATGAAAGGTGGAAATAGCCCTCATCCCTGAGCTGCTGTTGAAAAGTGTCTCCAAGAATGCTGCTTGACCTATTTTGCACTTGACTGAGTTATATTACTGAACTTCGGGGAATGTTTGCTCTTAGTATCTAGGTTAGTCAAGTCTAATATCCTGAACACCTTCTATGTGCTCAGAATAGCAGTAGGTTCTTTCCTATAAATTATCTCAAGACAATCTTATGAACATCTACTCTGGAGAGTTTTTGGCCTAATGCACTTTGGGGTTATGATGAGATTCCTCATATACTTTGGGGTTGTAATGGGATTCTATTTCTTTCTGTGTTCCTCCGGTCTTATGCCAGAACTTCTGACTCTGGAGACTCTTGGGTTCTGCCTGTTCTCAAGGACTCTCCTTGGGTCTAGGCTGCAATCTTGACCTGATAGTCACCAGCTTTTGCACTGGACTAGACAATGTCTGGATGCTGGAAGAGTCTCCATTTTACTAGATTTCATTTACTTGAATGTGACTAAATAGTGTCTAAAATATTGACCTTTTTGTCAAACAAATCTGGCTTTAAATCTTAGCATTGTCACTTCACTCATTCATGCATGCATTCACAGCATGTAAATTGCTGTTAATGCCCAGATGTACATCTTCAGCTTGGATCGATACTCTAAACTCCAGATCCAAATATCTTACTGTCTTCTTGTCATTTTAAACACAGCCAGAGCTCTTGATCCCCAGGGTTTCCTCCAGGCTCCTCCTTCTCCATAAATGGGGACTCCGTAAGCCCAAATGCTCAGTCAGAAACATCCTTGAATCATCCTACTACCTTCTTGCCCTACTATCTAACCATCACCAAGTTCCATAGGTTCTACTCCAAATATCCCTTGAATTCTTATCTGTATTTCCACACCTACCCACCATTCTGGTCCAAGCTCCTATTTTTTTCTCACCTGGAATAGGTAAGTAGCCTCATTTCTGTACTTCTAATTGCTTCACTCTATCCATTCTCTGTCTAGGTGCCAAAGATCTACTTAGAACCTATTCAAGGCTTTGAAATACCTTTAGGGAGACAATCCCCAATTTGTGTGCAGCCCTGAGTGATCTATATACCCTCTGCTGACCTCATGCCCTTCTTTTCTTTCTCTGTGCCAGTCATGCCAGCCTTCTTTCAATTCTTTATCAGGTCTTCAGATGGGTCCCATCTTGCTTCTGCATGAAGTACTAATAATCTACTGACCTGAGCACCTTCTGTCATTCTTTTAGAATTAAACATAAATGTCACTCTCTCAATGATGCCTTTTCTAAACTTTCAACCTAAATTTGGTCCCTCAATGTAACTTCGAATCATATCCTGCACTTTTTCTTCATTTCAGTTGGCAGTTGTATATTTATTTGCATTTGTTTTATGTCATCTTTTTGACTAGGCCATCAGCTCTGTGGGAGCAATGACTACCCATAGTGCCTGGCACAGAGTGTGTGCTCTATGTGTGCTGTTGAAAGGGGGAAGAGTGGAAAGGGTGGAAACCAGGCACTGCTGATTCAACAGTGAGCAGGGGCTCTAATCTCAGGGACCAACTGAAGCATAGATATACAAGGACCCTACTATGAGAAAAGCTCTGCGAAGTCCATGTTTACAAAATATCACATCGAGAGGGTAATTGATATAAAAATAGATTTTAACACAGGCTTCATCCCAAGAATTATTAATGACTAACATTTATACAGTGCTTACTATGTGTCAGGCACTATTTATGAATCAACTATTCACCCTTACAAAGACCCTAGGAAGTAGGTTCTGGTTTTTATTATAAAAATAAGGTATCTGAGGCATAGAGGTGTTTAGTGACTTACCCGAGGTCACACAGCTATTAAATGGTAGAACCAAGATGCTAGCCTGGGTTTCCTGTATCTGGAGAGTGCTCTTAGGCACTTTGTGCTATTCTAGGAATTGTTTCTTGGTGCTTCCTAAAATAGATGATGACGGACAAGTGAATTTTAGACTCACATCTCCGATAGACACGTAAAGCAGGAACATGTCATTGGGATTCTCAGAGAGATTAAGAGAAACAGCGAGGGCAAAGTATCTCCTGGCAACAGTCAGGAAGAAGAATAGACCTGGCTTCTAGTTCTGGCCATTATTGATTCACTGTGTGACATTGGCCAGGTCACTTCACTCTCAGAACTTTGACTATTTCTTTTCTTGTTAAAGTAAGGGTTTGGACTAGTTCGTCCTCAATTTAATACTCCAGAATCGTGTGCATCTCTAAAATAAATGCTAAATAAAATCCTAACTTCCTCTTTATTCATTCTCAAGAAATTAACAAGAAGCACCCACTTCCAGCTGGTGACTTAGGTACTGAGGGAGAATTGACAAATGAATAGAGAGGGAGAGACCAAGGTAACATGGGAGAAAGTCAAAGGGTAGAAAGAAAAGTGAGGAAGAAAAGAAGGGGATAGAGGCAGAGAAGATGAACAAGAAAAAGGACATAGTGAAAGTGAAAAGAAAAGATAACAAAAAAGGTGAACAAGGTTGCCTCCACTGTGAGCCTTAGGAACAGGAAGACACAAAAGTTTGCAAATTGACTCAGTTACTTCTCGCAGTGACTATGGGAGTCAGAGTCTTTTGACTTGCTCTGAGCCAGGAGAGAGAAATAAAAAAGGATGTTTTAAAAGCCACAAACACGTGGAGCAGAGATTACAGATACAGAACAATAAATGTCCTGGTCAAATTGCCGATTGGAGTATCTGTATTAGGCCGTGTTTGTAGTCTCTGCATGTCGAGTGATGGAGAGCCTAGATTGTGGCCAGGGAAGTCACACAACAATGGGGCCTGATGTTTTGTTTCCACTTTTCAAAGGCACTCCTTTTTTTCCCTCCCAGTGATAAGGCCCAGGAAATGGTTAGTGACATGCTCGTGGGAACCTATGGAAAAGAATACACACCGTATCAATGGCGCAGCCGCCGGCCGGGGAGCGGAGCGGGTGGGTGGGGACGCTGCGGGCCCCTGGCGTGGGCTGTGGTGGTGAGATAGCATTGAGGCGGCCGCCCCGGAGCCGTGCGCTCCCAGTCTGGGGACCGGGCCCCTTTATCCAGCCAGAATAGGTGGAAGGCCAGACAATGTAGCGCTATATTTGGTTTGACAACAAAGGGCCAGAGAAAGATTTGATAGTGTGGGATGGCCGGGAAGGCGGTGCAGGATGCAGCACAATGAGAGCCTTGCAAAGGTATTTAGCTGGGCCCTTTATGCCAGGAACATGGCAGGGTATGGATGTCGTCCTGATGTCTAATGGCTTTTGTCTGGGCCACAGTTCTATTTACTAGAGTGAGGTCCCTAGGCAGGGCTGAGAGAGGTACCAGGGTGCTCCCCGTGCCATTATGCTTACCGGCTACCTGCAGTCACGCTTTGTGATTGCCAGCCCTCTTTTTCCCCTGAGCCCAGGCTCCAGCAGGCCCAGAAAGCTCCAGGTCAAGGAAAGGTCTGAACAGAACAAGCTGGAGCAGGACATTTGCAGGAAGTAAGACATCAAATGAGATTTCCCAACTGGAAAGAGGCAACTCTAATTCTGTTCTGGGCCAGGAGTCCCAGAGGGAACCCCCCACCCCCAGGAGGAAAGGGAAGAATGAAGGTGCAGTTTCTTCACATGCACACATCCCAATGCACCTTGATGTGTTTGCCTGATATGCATACCTAAACTCATTGCATTAGTATTCTGCAGAATCCTGAGTCTGTACTTCCTACTGTTGACGGCAAAGTAGTAAAATGGGATTTCCCTACAACTGAGATTGCCTGCAATAGCCTGGGTAGCATAAGTTAGAAGCAAAGGCTTTGGGACAAGACAGACCTCAGTTTGAATCCTGGCTTTATCAATAATTAGCTTTATGGGATTGAAAAAGTTGCTTAACTTTCCTAACTGTCATTTTCCACATTGTAAAATGTTAGAAAATTTACCTACCTTATAGACCAATAGGTCTGTTGTGAGAGATAAATGAAATAATGAACATAAAATGCTCAACACAGCACCTCATATGTAGTAAATGCTCATCATGTGTTGCTATTTATCATCTGGGTAACCAGTTTATAAAAAAGGCTGGATAAGATGGCCTGAGATTAAGAAACAGTGCTCTTTCCTCTCCCCTCTCTTTTCTCTGTCTCCACAACTCTCTTCAAACCTCACTCTTGGGCACAGGACATTTATTAGGTAGTGTCCTTGGAATCATTATTGGTGGAAGAAAGGAGAAGAAAGCAGTAGTAGGAAGAGGGGAAAATCAAGCTGTAATGCAGACCCAAAGACAGTCATGGCCAATCCCATAGGAGCTCTGGAGCTAGAACTAGTTTCAGAGTTTTCTGGAGCTGGGTTGAGATGATTCAGGTCTTCATGCTTTCATATCTATCAGTCATTGGAAGAGGTGAGGTGAAGCATTTTTTCACAGCTGAGCCAACCCCCCAAAGATTGCCTGCTGATAGCACTCCGAGCAGCTGGGGCACCAAGACTGCCACTGCAGGGACATGTGGGGAAGCACATTGCAGTGTCCCAGCATCCCTCTCTTGTTTTTTATTTCTCCACACTCTTGCTTCTGTCTCTAGCAGTTCCTGTGGTGGTGGTGTCAGCAGTGGTGTCCTCCCCCCACTTCAACCCTCCTGCTTTTCCTTTCTCTTCTATCACTTTAGATATTCCAACTCTGAGTTAAAGTTTGAAAAGTGAAGAATTACAGAGCACAAACCAATCAAAATCAAGTCATTTGATTTTTCAAGCTCATTCTGTTTGAAGCTTTCCTCTTGTTGCTTCCTTGGCCTGAAACTTGGGTTGGAGACCTGAAGGCTGGAAGGGGTCTGTGGTCTCTTTTCTTGCACTCCTTGCTCCAGCTCGTCCCCTCCTCCCCCGTATTCCGAGTCCTTTTCATTGGAAAGGGTCTTGTGGAACTTGAAGGCAGGCTAGCATTTGAGGATGGGTGCTCCTGAAATTGCAGGGCATCTTTGAAGGAGAAAAGTGAAGATACTGGTGAAAGAAAAGAACATTCAGCAGATTCAGGAGGTCTGGATCTGATCCTGACTCTGCCATGAACCCCTCGCCATGTCCTACAATCCTGGCAAAAAATCAGGGCTGGATAGAATCAGAGGTCATCTGTCACTAGCCATCTTTGGACCTTAGCTGTCTCATCTCTAAATGGGGTGGTAATGTGGTGTGAATAGTGGTTTCCCATGGGTGCATTGGCTGGCACACAGGCTTGTCACACACTCACATACACACTCTTTTCTCTTTTGCACATAAGAGGGTCCTTCTCACATTTCACCCGTAAAAGCTGTACATCTGTCATCTCTCCACAGTTACTGCCTTTCAGGCTCAGGGTGGAAGCTTTCCCTCAGCACAGATGGGCATCAGCGCCCTGCAGGCATTGCTCTGAATCAGCAATGACAGTTAACACAATAGGACACCATAGCTACACTTACCCTGTGCCAGACACCAAGCTAAACTCTTTGTCATTTTATTGACTTCTCACAACAAAGCATAATAGTTCCTATTTTACAGATGGAAAAAACTGAGGCCCAAAGAGGTTGCTTACCTTTTTAACCCAGGTCCCTCACTGGTAAATGGAGAAGCTCAGGTTAGACTACAGGCAATCTGACTCCAGAGCCAGTGCTTCACACTATTATAAAAGTCAGCTTCCTACCTGAACCTTAATTGCTCTTTTTGTCTAGACAGGCAGCTTGCCTTTTATTGTCCAGTTTTTAAGCCAAGGAAAAGTAATAGCCATTTAGTGCCTACTATGTGCCAAATACTGTGCCAAATGTTCCACATTCAGTCATCCCAATTAGGTGTTCTCCCCTACTTTTTTGATGAGCAAACTGAAGTTCAGTCGAGATACTTGCGTAAAGTTACATAGCTCATTATGGGCAGTGAGAAAATTTCAGCCTAGGACTGACCCTGCTTCTAAACCAGCCACTACCCTAACACATTTTGATGCCAGCTAGCTGGAGAGTAATTGAAAACATATGTATAATCCTTGCCTGCAAAACTCAATAGCTCTCTCACATCCCTGCCTATTGTTGCTAACTCACTGTCACCTTTGCAACTTTGTGCATGCTGGCTTTCCCCTCCCCCACCCTGGCTCCACCCATGTCCTTTCTGCTCCTTTCTGCCTCAACAATGGCCCTATCCATCAAAGAACTTCAAGGTGCTGCCAGGAAGCCTTTCTTGATCTCTCCAGAGCAGTTACTTCTAACTTCAAGCTCTAAATTCTCAAAGAGTGCCTCATTTTCTTAACTTGCTAAGTATCCTTTTGAATTGTTAATTAGATTTTCTTCCTTT
This sequence comes from Macroglossus sobrinus, assembly GCA_004027375.1. Classification (NCBI taxonomy): domain Eukaryota; kingdom Metazoa; phylum Chordata; class Mammalia; order Chiroptera; family Pteropodidae; genus Macroglossus; species Macroglossus sobrinus. The sequence continues at coordinate 143,641 of PVKZ01003215.1, forward strand.
AAATTTTTAAATGTAATTTATTGTTTCTAAAGGTGTTGAAAGTTCCTAAATGACAGAGATATATGCAAGACATGACATTAAATTCTTTTGTGCATAGTACATGGTGACTTGGCATGTCATCTCCTCTGAGGGGACTTTCCTGATAATCCTACCGAAAATAGCAGCTTCTATCAATCTTGATCTTCTTGCCCTGCCTTGTTTTCCCAGCTGGCATTCTCTAATATAGCTCATTATAATTTTTTTTTTTATTGTTAGTTTTCCTCACTAGATGTAAGTTTCATGAGAGCAGGCATTTAGCTCTCTTCACTACTGGATCCCAAGAATCTAAAACAGGACCTGGTTCACAAGAGGTGTTCAATATTTTTTGAATGGCTGACTCAATGGATGAGCAAGTGACCAGCCCTTAGCAGTAAAAAGACCACAGCTGCTGACTCTGGGGTAGCCATAGGGGATGACAATTATGCTGTGAGTCAATGAGAAGAGACTTTTTAGAAACATTAAGATCAGAAGCCCAGAACAGCATATGTGCTGGATATTCTTGCCCTCTCTAACCTTCTTACCGTGCTCTGTGCATTGAGAAGATGAATGCTTTATAGAGCCGTTATCTAGATTACCCTTCTGCTTCTGGTTGAGTTTAGCCAATGGGAAGCTTCATCAGTAGCTCAGAAAGTGGAAGGAAAGAGAAGTGGGGGTAGTTATCCCCTTAGCTCCCTTCTTGCCATATTTCTCTACTCAATGTTTCACCCCCATCAGGAGGTCTCTCCAGCAGCCATAGTGCTCCCTGGGTCTGGGAAATGCTCCTTTCCCTTTCCTCTTCCCCTAGGGACAGTAAGATACCCCACAGTTGCTAGTCTCAGGGTTCATCCCTTGCTTAACTGCCTTGACCCTGTTTAGTTCTTTGTAAATAATCCTTTTATTAAACTCTTTCAATAGTTCTTCTCAGAAAGGAGAAAACCTGACAGACACAGCTCAAAAAGCCCTTTGACAAGCAACAAGAATGAGAGGTAGAAGTGATGGAGGTAGAGTCAGAGAGAGAAAGAATCATGGCAGAGCAGTGTTTCTGCATGGACGTCCATATGACAAGGGGTCAGGCCAGTCCCAGATGAAGAACTAGCCCCTAAGACAAGTTTGGCTCCCAAAGAAGATTCCATTTGCCATCTTTGGGTTCTTCCTCACCTCCTTCCAGTTGAGAAGAAAGAGTCCCCCAGTGAGAGTCGAGATTAAGTGAGAGAATCAGCCTTGAGAGAATATTTGTCATGTTCTGCTTCCTCCTTAGACCTTGAACCAGCCAAGCCCACCCACGCTACAGAAACACAAAGGCTTCTCTCTTATGGTTGGTGTCCAGCACTGGACTAGCTCCTCTCTGTTGCCAGACATATTCCCCTTTCAGTGTGTCCTGTTCTTGACCTGTGGCTTTTAGTTTTTTGCTTTTTCCTTCTTGGCCTTGATCCTGCCTTTTGGACTTAGTGACTAAACATAGTTTCCCTAATTTGACATTTCATTCTCTCTAAGGATTTTGGCTCACACTCACCACTCAATTTCTACTCTTAGATGCATTCACAGGGTCCATTGATCTAATAGCCTTGGAGTGTGAGTGTGTGAGTTTAAGCATGTGTATGCACATGCGTGAGTGCGCATGTTGTGGATATGGAAAGAGGGGTGTCAAATTGCCCAAGTCTGAATCTTTAACTCTCCCTCCTTATTAGAGTCATGACCTAGGACATATCCTTTTTGTTCCTCAGTTTCCTAACCTGTAACTGTGAAGTCATAAATGACAAAAAAAATGAAAGTATCTACCTTATAAGGCTGTTCTGCGGTTACTAATATAATTCACTAAATATTTCCAATTGCTACCCTCCCTCCTCACCCTAGCTTTTGGAACACACAGTAGAATGGTACCGCCTGACTCCTTTGTGAGTGGGAAGGGCCATGAGATTACTTCTGGCCAATAAGATGTGAATAGAAATAATGTGTGTCACTTAATTGCTGACATGAGATTCTCTAGAACTTTCTTGTCCTCTGCCACAAGTGCTTTGTTCCAGATATTGGCTGCTGGGCTGCTGGGATACCAGAGTGAAACTAGTGTGGAACAGAGCCCTCACCAACCCCCAGTGGACAAGTAGAAGAAAGAGAAAGAAGCCTTGTCTTTGTAAGCCACAGAGATTTGGGGAGTGTTTGTTACCACACATCACCAAGCCTGCCCTGACTGAGATCATTTATATGAAAATCTCTCAGCATAGTGTCCAACATATAGAATATACTCACTGAATATCAGTTATTATCATTTGCATGACCATGTGGATGTGGATACACATATTTATATATACAGATAAATAACATAAATATATAAATATAAATATAAATAATATAAATATGTATTTGTGTTCATTGTTAAACCAAACAATTTGAATAACCTTCCATTCTCAGCACTTGAGAAGTGAAGTGGGGATGTGAACTATCAGGACAGTTTTAAGATAGAGTTTCCTTATCTGAGGAATCCTTAAAAGGGTGCTCTGACCTCAGTGTCACACATGGACTTAGTAAATACACCTCAGACATTTAAACACATGAGTCATGTCATAAACTTAACTTTTCCAATGCAGGCTAACGTGGTAGCATATCCAGAGATGGCTCCCTTGGCTATGGATGAGAGACAGAGAGAGACTGTTGAATCATTCTTTCATACAGCCTGAATGATTGTTGGTCTGTGGAGACCACAAAAAGACCTCCAATTAATTATTACTGGAGATGAAATCATAAACAAAATTCCTTGTAATAAATTTTTCAAATGAGAGCCCATGTTTTATTTACAGTACTGGCCCATTTTGGGCTTTAAATCTATGAACAAAAACAAACATGCTTTTTTATCAAACAGACAGGAAAAAAGACTCAATAGCCTTTCTTTCTCTCCTTGCCAAAGAGGATATGCACTCTGAGCTACAGTGAGGAAGGCTGGCCCAGGTTCTCTTGGCTAGAAGAATAAATGGATTCATTTTGCTTTGTAGAGGAAGATTTAAACTATAATGATCCTTCCACATTGAGGGGAATAAAAGAAAGAAAGAAAAAGAGAAAACAAAGGGTCTTGCTAAGATTTAGATATTTTTACTTCTTAATTCAGCATACCTGGGTAGAAAATAGAACATATGCAAAATTTAAACTTCTATAACTAAAGAAGCTACCACTAACCATGTTTTTATAGCTAGAAATTAGAAATCCACTTGATCTGAGCGTTCTTCAGAAAAAGGAAAGAAGTGGGAGATAGCCTCTGGCTTAATGTCTCCTTTGCTCTTTGTCTACCTGTAGCCCAGAAAAGCTGTTCTGAACCTTGGGGAAGAGGCACCTTACACCATTTCTCGCAGATTTAAATCTGTCAAGTTCTGAAATGCTATTGCCCAAATGTCTGTAAAGTTCTATTTTCTGACAAATATTGGTGATAAATTGGAGAATGCAGGTCTACCGGAATAATAGAAAGTTTCATTAAAAACTCAGCTAAGCACCGGTGTGGAACAAAACCCTGAGAGTTTAGCTTGTTCTTTTGCAGCACATGGTGTAAGCATAAACCAAAGAACGATATGTCCCTGTATTCGTTTACTGTGACTACAAATTACTATGCACTTGGTGACTTAAAATATCAGAAATTTATTCACTCACAGTTCTAGAGGATCAGAAGTTTGAAATCGGTGTCAATGGGCCAAAATCAAAGTGTTGGTGGGTTGTGCTCCCTTCAGAGACTGTAGGGTAAATTGTTTCTTGCTTCTCCCAGCTTCTGTGACTTGTGGACACATCTTTCAGTCTTTACCTGCATTGTCTTCTTGCCTTCTCTTCTTTTGTCTGTATCTCTGCTTCCCCTGTCTTTCTCTTATAAGAGCACTTATGATTGTATTTAGGGCCTATCCAGATAATCGAGGGTCATCTCATCATCTTAACATCTTTAAATTAATAACACCTGAAAATATACCTTTTCCGTGTAAGGTAATGTACAACTGTCCCTTGGTATCCATAGGGGATAGGTTCCAGATATCAAAATCCATAGATGCTCAAGTCCCTTACATAAAATAACATATTTGCATATAACATATTTTTTATATATGTTACAGCAGGCTATTGCCTACACATCACTTTATTCACATAGATTCAGTGTTGTGCTTGGTATGTGGTAAATTCAAGTTTTGCTTTTGGGAAATGTCTGGGATTTTTTTTGCATATTTTTGATCCAGGATTAGTTAAATCTGCAGATATAGAACCTGTGAATATGGCAGGCCTACTCTATTAAAAACTCAGTCTTCTACCTGTGTAGGGAAAATCTCAGTACTTCCTTACTGTGTGTTTTTTCCTTGTGAGTCTCCTTTCCCATTCACACAAAAACACTTCTGGCCACCAAGTTTGTGGAGGTTTTTCTCCACACCAAAAAATTCTCTGTGAAACCAGCTGAGTGTCCACAATTTAATGTAATTCTGATACTCTCTACTTGGTGATAGCATCAAATACCACAGGTTAAGGGCTGGGTCCCATAAGACTGCCCCCTACTTCTCACTCTCCACTCTACCCTCTCTTCAGCACTTCAGATGCTAGTCACAAGCAAGGATATCATCTGTATGTCTGACTAACTGGCTATAGATTGGAGGTTCCAACAATCTCCGTTTTGAGTTTGATTAATTTGCTAGAGCAGCTCACAGAACTCAGGGAAGTAGAGTTGAGATATACAACTAAAGATAAAGTTGGAAAAGATATAGGAGGCAGTTCTATCTCATTGGAAAAATAAAGAGGGGCTTCATAGTAGAGGTGGCATTTGAGAAGTGTAGGGGGGAGTGAGGAGGATATGCTGGGTTAGGTGAACGGGCGGAGCAGAGGCCCAGAAAGAAGGATGAATAAGGTTGGGTTGAATCACTTAGAGAGTCCAGGTGGAAAGAGGTGTCACACTTGTGAATGAAATCCACTAGAGATAAATCTGGAGGTAGAGACTGTGTAGGAGACCCTCAGATATCAGAAAGGGAAGTCTGAACTTTATTCTGTGAGAAGTGACCTAGTGTATGTGCTGTCATTGGTAGACCATTCAGGACACACTCTTGACTTTTAGCAAGAAGGGAAGAGCTATCTAGACATATTGAACCGACTGGATTTTCATTGGTTCCAGGAGAAGGCAGGTGAGGTAGCCTTCAGGCAACAAATCAAGAGGAATAACTAACATTTATTGACTACTTACTATATGCCAAATACTGATCTTTATTTGCGTTATCTAATGTAATACCCACAACAATCTTATGAGATTGATACTGATACTATCTCTACTTTACAGGGAAGAAGACAGGTAGAAATAAGCTAAGTAACTTGCCTCTAGTATAGCTTAGTGAGTGGCAAAGCTGTTAATGTGCCCAAGGCAGTCTGGCTCCTATGCTCTGTTGCTCAACCACTGTACTGGCAGGGTGGGATGAAGGTTAGGCAAGACTGGCAGTCAGCAAGAACTTTTGAGTAAAGCTCTAATACTATCATAGTCCTCTGTCCATCATGGGGGAATCATAGCGTCATTTTTGGCATTACCACAAAAGTCTCCCTAGTTTTCTCCAGTTTTGAGCCCATCCATGTATTTTCAAGCCTGTGAGCAAGGTAGGAATTCCTGTTCTAGGCTGGGATTTCACTGCTCACCTTGAAGCTATTTGCAACCATTCTTGTCACTGGCTTTTGATCTCCAATTTCCCATCTCTTCAAAAACCTGTATCTGTAAGTAACCCCATTAAGATCTGAATTATTTATGAAGTGTCTTTCTAGCATAGATCGAGCTACTCCATGGTGTTTACTCATTAATAATAGCAATAGCTAACACAAATACATGCACACATCATATCACTTAATCCTCTCAGCAACCTTATGAAGTAAGTACATTATTATCTCCATATTTCAAATAAGGAAAGTGAGCTGTAAAGAGGCAAGATAACAAATGTAAAGTCATTCAGTTGCAGAGAATTGAAGAAATTGATGGAACTATTTACAAAGTCTACTTGAAAGCACCATGAAGCTACTGAGAAGCCAGCTAGGGCCATCCTGAGATCTCTGGCTTTCCTCTCTGGAAGCTTCTCCCAGAAGGTATCACTCCTGTCAGCAAGAGCCATAAAGATATTCTTGTTTACCAAATGCCTTTTATGAACCAGATCCTTATTACATTGTGTCATTTCACCCTTAACATGCCTTGTGAAGAAGGTATGGCTATGGCTATCCTCATTTTATAATTAACTTTTAATTAATTTTTAATTAATTTTAATTAGTTTCAAATATA